>CAUYRH010107835.1:0-46376 GCA_963574655.1 Perodicticus potto | reverse complement strand
TCACCCTGGATAGAGTGCCGTGGCATTACAGCTCACAGCAACCTCCAATTCCTGGGCTCAAGCGAGTCTCTTGCCTCCGCCTCCCAAGTAGCTGGGACTACAGGCGCCCGCCACAACGCCCGGCCATTTTTTGGTTGCAGCCGTCATTGTTGTTTGGAGGGCCTGGGCTGGATTCAAACCCGCCAGCTCAGGTGTACGTGGCTGGTGCCTTAGCCCGTTGAGCCACAGGCGCTGAGCCAGGAATACCTATTTCAAAAGAAAGGAACACAAAATGTGATATATCCTTAATAACAAAATTATTTCTCAGCCTTAAAAAGAAATTCTAACCTATGCTGTAGCATGGATGAATCTTGAGGACATTATGCTAAGTGAAATTAGGGAGTCACAAAAAGGAATACTGTGTGCTTCACTTATATGATCTACCTATTGCCAGGGGCAGGAGTTATTATTTAATGGGCACAGAGCTTCAGTTTTGCAATATGAAGAAGAGTTCTGGAGGTGGGTGATGGTGATGGTTCCACGACGACACAAATATACTTAATATCATTGAATTATACACTTTAAAATGGTTAAGAGTGTAAGTTTTGTGGTGTGTTATTTTATAATAAAAACGGAAAAAAGGAACAGCTTGAACACTAAAATTCTCAGCTACAGTATTAGCATTATATCATCAGAGCCAAAAGCAACTACACAATAGATGTACATCTTTATGCCCACCCCCCAATTTTCCTTCTCTTCCTTCTGCTAAGTGAAATATCTCCTTGTGCTACCACTGAAAACTAACTCAGAAAATTCAGTACCTTTCGGCTCTCAGTCGATAGGAGAGACCATGGCTAGGCAGATGGGTGTGGCAAAGAGAATGCACCCCTCACGAGCACACTGCTCCCTCACGTGGCGGCAGCATCTCCCCTAGAGCAAAACAGACCCTCCCACCCCCACCCCCTGACAGAACAGATTTCTTTTCCAATTAAAGGCATAACTTTTAGCTGTTATTGGTACCATCAAACTCAATATCAGGGGGAAAAAGTCTATCTTAAATTTCTTCCAAATGAAATCAAGACATTTTTCCTTGCATTTCATAAATGAAGACACCTGTTTCATGCCATAAGTAATTCACAGGATCCAAGGAAACCAGTTTCTCATCAATTTTTTCCCAATAAAATGCCATTTGTTAGGATTTACAAGAGCACACTCACCAATACACCGCCTCAGGAAATGTTTTTTAAAGACACACACTTTCATCATTTCAGTTTAACACCTGGGACCTAAAACTACTTTACAGCTAGGATTTATTTATTTACTTACTTAATTTATTGAGACACAGTCTCACTTTGTCACCCTCCATAGAGTACCATAGCATCCTAGCTCACAGCAACCTCCAACTCATAGACTCAAGTGATTCACTTGCCTCAGCCTCCCAAGTAACTGGGACTACAAGCACCTGCCACAATGCCTGGCTATTTTTTTAGAGATGGGGTCTCACTCCCCCGCAGGCTGATCTTGAACCTGTGAGCTCAGGACAATCCACCTGCCTCGGCCTCCCACAGTGCTAGGATTACAGGCGTGAGCCACCGTACCTGGCCTTTTATAGCTAGGATTTAAAAAAAACAAAACACAAAACTGCTCAAAGAACCTTTTTGTAAATAGGATTACTGTATGAAAAAGGTCTTTTAAATTATGTTTAATATACCTCTTCATCCTTTTATGACTCTGCTGAACAAGGGCATTTCACGGAGGTCATTCTCTCCCCCAGGGATTCTGGCATAGAGTGACTGCTAGGCTACTGGAGTATGCTACCTTTGAGCACTTCCTGGCATTTCCTACGGCCTAGCAGAAACTGAGTGCTTATACCCAGTATGGCAGCATAAAATTAGTGAAAATTAAATTTTTTTTTTGCAGTTTTTGGCCAGGGCTGGGTTTGAACCTGCCACCTCCAGCATATGGGACTGGCACCCCACTTCTTTGAGCCACAAGCACTGCCCATGAAAACTTAAATTTTATATTGGTTGAAATTGTATCAGCTCAGTGTAGAAATGCTATTATCTCACTCTGATTTGAAGGTCTTTCAAAACAACAACTTTATTGGGTAAATCTAATTTATCAAATGAATTATTTCAAAACAGGTTTAACAATAAGAGATAAATGGAAGGGAACTCTTGGTCTACACTTGAACAACTTAAAAATAGGAGAAAGAAGAGCCAAATTATTATCCATGGTTTTAAAGACCGAAGAGAAGGGGCAAATAAACATTTCATCTAAGATTCTAGCATCTTTGACTATTCTCCTGGGTGCTGCTGCCTTTAGACACAGATCTATTTGATGGAGTCTCGGGCATACTTCTTAATAACTGCAGAATACCCAAAATGACAATCACTAGGACAAAAATACCTAGAAGAAAACAAGCCAAGGCCAATTACAGTATCTTGGATTTGAATGACCACATGGTTACAGAAATAACTGTCAATCCAACAAATAATATAATCTCCATAAGACATATTTTCTACATATTTACTTATCAATCTAAAGGCAGAAAGGCTAATGGCCCTAGCAATGAGGCACAAACAATCAGACGTGGTATAAATGAATTTAAATTTATTAGCCATAGAATAAAACTGATTTCTCAAAATCAATTCTTGTTAAGTCCCCTATAAAACAGCAGACTTAAAATTTCTTTCTCATGCACAGAAAATTGCTATACTTTTGGTCCAAGATATGTTGGGTTTTTTCCCTCCTCTTCAGATGACAGATGGATGTAACTGAATCTATGAACGAGTGTACTTGCCCCAAATGTGCAACATAAATACAGAAGCGATGAACAGAAGACTCATAACCAATACTGGAACAGGGCCACTAGAAGAAAGAAGAGAAGGCATCCTTTCTGTTAGTAATAATATTGTATTTTTAACACTAAAGATTTCCTAGGGGAAAAGGGTGGGGGAGCAGCACTTAGGTTCATCCAGAAACATTACTGACATCATTTTAAAATAATCCCCAAATTATTACTGTGGATATTTTAAGGGTGTACTGATAGCACTGCAGTTGTTTTTAGAAAGGTGTCTTTATCTTTTAGTAAAGCATACCGAAATATATACAAAAAAAATGATCTGATGTCTTAGACCCATTGGTCTTGCTAATTTTATATATTTGATATTTTCTAAAATAAGAAGAAGAGAAATGTCTCAAACTCTTTTAAGTGTAAATGATCACCAAACTAATTTTTTCAAATTAAGATTTAATTAAAAACAACCTTCTTGAGAAGGATTTAAAATAAGTCTCTGAAATACTCAAAACATTATCTCAAAGACCCAGAATACCACCAACTCTCATATGCCCAACCCCATAAAGTACTTCCTAAATACATTCTTACCTTTAAGTTTCCAATATAACAGAAGAAAAGAAATAAATACATAAAGCCAAATTTCAAGCATTCCAGGGAAGCCTTTACAAGCTAAATCTATGATCCAAGTCAAGCTGCTGCTCAAATTATAATAACTAAACTTATTTAAATTAACTTGATTTTGTCTCTTTTCTACTAGACAGACAATATAGCAAGAGCATGGGATTGAACGGTCAGAATATATGGTTTTATCTCTTGCTGTTCGCCTTTGAGCATGTCAGCCTGCCTTTCTGAATTTGAATTCCTCATTCCTCAAAACAGCATCGTCTCCCACTTCACAAGACTGTTGGGCAGATCAAACTAAAAAGCAGACATTGATCTTTGCAAAGCACCAAGTGTTAGGTGAATGAGTTGCTGTTATTATTCCAAAGAACTCCTTATCCCATGCGTTTTAGTGGTAGCAACTGTAAGCAGGGCTGTTCCAGAGCCTACTCTGATCAGAAATCCATGGGATTAGGTCTGCCACACAGTACCAGAAATGCTGACAAATGAGGTGAGCAAGGTATGGGGATAGGGATCCCCTGGATGCCGACTTCCCATCACCTAATGAGCACTCCCAGGCCTAAGAAGTTGGAAAGTGGTATGTTCACTCTCCTGGGTCTACTCACTACTCACCAAAGGCAAAGCGGCAAGGAACTTTTGGTAACACAGCCTAATGGAAAAACTTCCATTAGGTTGTAATAATATCAGCTCATGCCTCCAGGAGAACTTTGAAAAATCACCCAAATCCTATTCAAATGATTACTCCTATTTCTCAGTGCGGGGCAAGAACACCAAATGAAGAGCAATTTCATCTAATTAAGCAGCTTTCCCTCCAGTTCTATCTGTTCCCATCATTTACTCTGACACAGCTCATGAAGATCTTCCCTTCCTTTCCCTCCCTCCTCCAGGAGATGTCATTCTAGGCCCTACGCTGTCTCATTGGTTGATTAATGGGTATTCCACACTCAGCCCACCTGGCACAAATGAAGATGCTATGTCCATAAATCTCATCAAAGGGCCACTAGTTGTAGAGACGGACAGCACTGCGACCACTCTAAAGACACTGGACAGAAACACAAGGTCTGTTCCCAAGACTTACACTTTGAGCCCAGGTGAATCTTCCGTGTAGAACCGCCACATGCCCCCAGTGCCTGCCGAGGTCGTGCGGCCAGCGCTCCTTGTTCCACAGCTGGCATTTTTCCTGAGAGAGAAGAAAATGTTCCAAATGGCCCTTTTGGGGAAATCCTTATAATAGCATTACAGCATCTCACCCTTAGACTGCAAAGAATCAATAAAAAGAAAAGCTATTTCTTTGCACCCAGATTCCTGCTTGTAATCTCTGATTATAACAACCACGAAGAACTAAGTACCTGCCAGGCAGTGCATACAACAACCCTGAGAAGCAGTTACTATTTCCATTTAATAAATTAGGAAAATTAATCTCAGAAAAAGTAAGCAAAATGCTAAAGGTCACATAGCCAGCAAGTGGCCAAACTAGGATGTGGACCCCGTTCTGAACGCAGAGTCTCTCCACGTGCCTACAACACCTGGCCTCTAGACAGTGCTTTTCATTTTCTCTTCACATGCATTTTTGTGAAGCCAAGTAGTAAGCCCTGTGTAAAATGCCCTAAACCCACATGATCTGACCTTAAAATGACCCTAAAAGGTATGTTTTAAAATTACTATATGAACTGCAAAAGAGACAAAAAAAACTTTTATGCTTTAATTGTAAACAGGTTTAACATACATTTATATTAAAAATTACTGTGTAATCTGTTTTTATAATTTTGACAGAGTGACCACAGATCTTGCATAGAGAGGTAGGATTTGAAAAAATGCAAAGAAGGCTCAGTGCCTGTAGCTCAGCAGCTAGGGAGGTTCAAATACACCAGAGCAGGCAGGTTCGAATCCAACCCAGGCCGGCCAAACAACAACTACAACCAAAAAAAAAAAATAGCCGGGCATGTGGTGGGCACCTGTAGTCCCAGCTACTTGGGAGGCTGAGGTAAGAGAATCACTTAAGCCCGAGAGTTTGAGGTTGCTGTGAGCTGTGATGCCATAGCACTCTACCCAGGGCAACAAAATGAGACTCCGTCTCCAAAAAAAAAAAGAAAGAAAGAAAAGAAAAAATACAAAGAATACTCAATCAAAACTTGTACCTTGCAAGGGGAGCAAGGATCGTGAGATGAGCTATATGATATAGGTAGCCCTAGCAGACAGAAGCAACCTACCATACTCTGTTGACCAGGAATAAACCTGGAATCCTTTCCACCCTTTTTGGGAGAAGACCTCAGTCACTAGGGAACCCCACTCAGCCACTATCCTCCCACTCAGTACTTCCCCAATCTTACCCTAGTACTAGAGTGATATGACATGGGGTAAGTGGGAAGTGACAAGAGAACTCACAGGCAATCTTCTTCAGCCCAAGAAGTCCAAAGTGGGGAGGAGAGATGCCCCCCACCTTTAATCAAATCCCACTGCAATATCTGTGGGCTGCTGATTCTGGGATTTTGAGAAAGGGAAGAGCATATAGGAAAGAAACAGAAGTGAAAACCCTGTCCTCGCCATCTCCTCTTGCTTTGCTTTCCTCCCAACCCTGGTCCTTGTGCCCACCTCACCCAACATGGCCTTTATAATACACTCTGCAAGAAGCACTATCTATAGCTCAGGGAGTTTTCCTGCTGCATGATGGGGTGAGAGAGTGTCGTCTTGGCTCTACCTGGAGTTCCAGCAGAAGGAGTTCACGCCAGAACTTTGAAAGCAATCAGTATTAATGAATTGGCTCCGTTGTACTATACGGATTGATTTCAGACACATTAATTATGGGCTGCATGGGAAATTATATAACTTCATTATATGGCTGTTTGTATGCGAAAACTGATTATAAATAGCAAACATAACTATATTACAGAATAATTCATGGACATAGAAAAGCTTTCACACACAGAGATACATGTCATTTAATCTGTGGAGTAAGTACCTGAAAGTTTATAAAAATGAACTTGAGCTAGAACATAAACCAGTGTGGACATGCTAGGTCACTGGCTGATCCAGGACTAGGACCCACACACTTTCATTTATTCTACAATCTCCCACCTCCAGTTCTTGACTTCAAAGTCTCCTGGAATTATCCAGAGGAATTTAAGATTTCTTACTTCTGCTAGCACATACGATGTAGCAGAGGATTTGATAATCAGCCCCCACCATCCCCCACTCCCACTCCAAAATATCACAAGTACTCAAAATACCTCCCATTCCCTAGAGGAAGCTAGGGCCTTAATCAAGCCCTTGAATCTCTCAAATTTCTACTTGGGGTCTGTTTTTCCCTTTCTTTCACACCACTCTTCCTATCCCTCAGCACAATGGTTTTTGTAAGTAACCACTTACACACTTTGTTCTAATGTGATGACCTTTGGATGTTCCTCAAAGCCAAGCTCAGACCTCAGAATCTTTACACTTTACCATTCCTTCTGCCTAGGAAGCCTATTCCTCCCACATCACTGCATGATTCCTTCCCTTGCTTCTTTCAGGTCTCTACTCAAATGTCACCTACTCTGAACACCTTATCTAAAACAACTATCTATCCTCACCCCTCCCCACCACTCTCTATCCCCCCCGTCCAGCTTTATTTTTTCTGTTACATTTACTTACTTATACATTTACATATTACATTTACTTATTTTCTTGCTTATGGTTTCCCACATTAGAATATAATGGTCATGAGGACAAACCTGCCTATCTTGTTCGCATATATATCCTGTCTTGTTTACATATACATCCTCAGAGCTGAAAGAGAACTCAGCATGTGGCAGATCCTCAATAACCATGTGATGACTGTCCTAACACCCTGGCTATTCCTCCATCATAATATCCCTAAGTCCCATCAACCCTGCTGGAACCACCATGCATCACTTCACAGCTTCACAGCTTACACAGCATTCTTGCTCCTTTTCATCCTCAAAGCAACTTCCTTTTATATTACTCCAACCCCAGCCTGACCTTAAATCCTACACTGTTTATTCTCCGATGGTACTGACTCTATTACCTCACTGACCATGAAGAATGCAAGTCTGCAGACTACATAATTCACAGCACTATTATTAACCATTAGCTTTAATGTTTTCTCAAAGACTTACAAAGCAAAGGTATATTCTTAGACAAACAATACTTACTACAGCACACTTGTGAAATAATACTTAACCACTGCCAAAATTTCTACAAGGAAACACTGTCAGGTCTTGCAATACATACAACCATGGCCTATCTAGTTACACTAGCTCCATCATACCGAATCCTAAAAGATGACATCAAAACCCACAACTTTAAAAGCTTCATCTGTCCTTAAATGTTTTAAGTTCTCTACTTTACTTACATATCATTTATTTCATTTTTATTATTTCATTATTATTAATATATTTACATGTGATAAACATGTGCTCTCTCTTTTATTCTTCAGAAATTCTCAGATGGCCACACTTACTTGCCACAGTACTATCAATTCTCATTAACCAGAACCATTCCCCATCATACCCATAGGACATATGCTCCTTTCCTGCAAAGCATCTTTAGAGTCCATGATCTTTAGAGTCCATGGGAATGGCACTCCAAGCCCATGTAAGGCAAAACACAGCTTGATGATACACTTCTCTTGAACATCTTAGTGACAGGAAACTCACAATCATTGAGGATAATCTTAGCTTTTTTTTTTTTTTTTTTGAGACAGAGTCTCACTTTGTAACCCTTGGTAGAGGGTTTGTTTATGTCACCCTTGGTAGAATGCCATGGTGTCACAGCTCAAAACAACCTCAAACTCTTGGGCTCTGATGATTCTCTTGCCTCAGCCTTCTGAGTAGCTGGGACTACGGGCACCCGCTACAACGCCCAGCTATTTTTAAGACAGGGTTGGTCTCAAACTCCTGAGCTCAAGAAATCCACCCACCTCAGCCTCCCAGAGTGCCAGGATTACAGGTGTGAACCACTGTGCCTGGCCCTAATCTTAGCATTTTTGATGGTTCTATCACAATTTGTTTGCTGTGTGTAAGTTTATCAGTTTTCATTTACCTATTATAGCTACTAAGAAAAGTCTCATTTCAGTTCACATCCGTAAAGGTAGTTTCCTGTTCTTTCAAAGTCTTTTCCTATCTAGATAAAACCCCACTAGTTTCTTCAAAAATCCCACGACAACAGGTTGTATGATTCCTTCCTTCATTCATCATTTATTGTGCCAGGCCTTATGATAAATGCTGGAAAGAGACGACTTCAGCAGGTTTCTATTTTCTTTGACTTTGTTAAGGCCTAACAAAGAAGATAAATATGGAAACATAAATGGCCTTACAATGGCATAAACAAAATGCTTCAGGAGCAAAAGGGGAAACTAGTAGTTACTGCTGCTTGCCAAGTCAAAGAAGGCCTCAAAAGGAAATAACCCCTGAGCTTAGTCTTGGAAAATAAATAGAAAATTTCCTTGAGGTGAGGGAGAAAGTGAGTTCAGAAAACAGTAAGTTCACCAGTGCTAGATCACAGGAGAGAGGGGAAAAAGAGGATAGCTTGAAAGCACCACCATGAGCCTTAGTATTCTACCCCCACTTTTTTCTTTAATCCAATAGCAAAAAAGTAACAGCAAAACTAAGCAATAGAGGGCAGCACCGGCCCCATATACCTAGCTTGGTGGGTTCGAACCCGGCCCCAGCCTAACTGCAACAAAAAATAGCCAGGAATTGTGGCAGGTGCCTATAGTCCTACCTACTCCAGAGGCTGAGGCAAGAGAATAGCCTAAGTCCAAGAGCTGGAGGTTGCAGTGAGCTGTGATGCCTTGGCACTCAGCCCAGGGAGACAAAGTGAGATTCTGTCTCCAAAAAAAAATAAAAAAATAAAGGGGGGTGCCCGTGGCTCAAACGAGTGGGGCGCCCACCCCATATGCCAGAGGTGGTGGGTTCAATCCCAACCCTGGCCAAAAACTGCAAAAACAAACAAATAAACAAAAAAACTAAGCAGTAGAGTAACATCAGAGTGACAGATGGCCTAAAATGGAAATGGCCTGAAGAGAAGAGTTAGATAGCTCTTACAGAAGTAGATGAGAATGCTTGAAGACTAAATTGGGGTAGTAGAAATGGACTAGGAAAGAAGTGAGGAGGTTTTCACGTAGAATTTAAAGTCTGGCATATGACTCGATAAAGAGGGCATATAAGAAAATTCCAGATGATGCTGAAGTTTCAGACTTTGGGTAAAGGAAAGTACAGTAGTGCTGCATGGAAGTAAGGAGATATAACTGGCGGCCAGGGGCTAGGAATTGGGGTGCAAGGAGACTTAGTTTTGAGTTTAACAGTTACTACATTGTGTATAGGGCGTCCAGATGAAAATATAAGCACAAAGCTCACATCTGAGACACTAGTTTAATGACATCAGTTTTAGTCTCTCACCCTGTCCAGTTTAAGAGCAGTGCCTGTAATCAAACAACAAGAACAAAATATCGTCTTTCTGTCAAGATGCCTTTACTCCCACGGCCACGTCACCACAACCTCATTTTGCCCTTAAAAGTCTTTTGTGGGGAGCCAGAGGGACGGAGGCAGGGTCTCGCTCTGTCGCCCTAGCTAAAGTACAGTGGCTCATCATAGCTCACTGCAACCTCCCTCCCAACTCCTGGGCTCAAAGTGAGCCTCCTGCCTCAGCCTCCCGAGTAGCTGGGACAATAGGTGAGCACCACAATGCCCAGAAAATCTTTCCAGCTTACGTACAAACGGTGTCTCACTCTTGCTCAGGGCGATCTCGAACTCCTGACCTTAAGCAATCCGTCCCCCCGAGTCTGCGAAAGAATGGGCCGCAAGGAGCCTTACCTTTGCCGGACAGTGGATCCTGCCGCCCGGGCGGCCACTGCTTTGCTAGGAGAGCGCCCTGAAGAACCCACGTTAGTGCCACTGGGGGTCGGGCCAGGCTGTAGAGGAAGACAAGGAGAACCACGGGTGAGCCCCGCGAGCCTGCCCCGAGACCCCGGCCCTGACTTTCCGCACGGGGAGCTGGGGGAAGCAAGGTAAAAAGGCCGCCTGGCAGAGGTGGGGGTGGGGGGGAGGTGTGCTGGGGCCGGCGTACCATGGTGGACACTGGAGGTTGCAAGGTGCTGAAGTGGACGTCCGGAAAGCTGCAGAACCCCGAAAGGACCGGTAGCTGGAGAGACTGGCTCAGGCCCCGCCCCCAGACCGGAGGCTGGGTCCTCGCTGACTCCAAGGACGCCTAGGTTGTCTCACGACATGCCTGTAAATATTCTGGTACAGGCGACTTGGTTAGTGGCTGAGTGGGATGTAAAGAACTCCTATTTCCTTCTTTTGGATCACAGTTTCCTTCATAGAGTCCAATCCCTACCAAAAGGAGGATATAGACAGGGTCAGACGAGAAATTTCCTCCGGCAGTTACTAGGCGCCCACAGATTTGCGCTGATGTGGCCCTACTGACGTACGCACGACGGGCGGGGTCAGCCCGCAGTGGCCCACTGGGAGCCGGAGGCGGAGCTTGCGCGGAAAACCCACGTTCAGCTGGGCGCAGGGGCTGCTCCCCGCGATGGCGGAGAAGCGGACCCAGGGCCCAGATCCAGTCCCTAAGCCGTCGGTGCTTTTCCTGCACCCGGACCTAGGTGTAGGCGGTGCCGAGCGGCTGGTGCTGGACGCGGCGCTGGCGCTGCAGGCGCGCGGGTGTAGCGTGAAGATCTGGACAGCGCACTACGACCCGGGCCACTGTTTCTCCGAGAGCCGCCAGCTGCCGGTGCGCTGCGCCGGGGACTGGCTGCCGCGCAGCCTGGGCTGGGGCGGCCGCGGCGCCGCTGTCTGCGCCTATGTGCGCATGGTGTTCCTGGCGCTCTATGTGCTGTTCCTAGCTGACGAGGAGTTCGACGTGGTCGTATGCGACCAGGTGAGGCGGTCGCCGGGCGGCTGCTCGGGTGCGGACCTTACCGTGAGGGTGCTCCTCGGGCGTGACCTCTGACAAAGGACCTCTCTGGTCTGCAGTTCGGAAAGATCGGAACTGAGCTGCACAAGTCCGAGCTGAGGGCGAGCCTGTACTTCTCGAACTTTAGTATGGGCCCGTTAATGCTGCAGAGTGCAGAACCCCTCTCTCCAGGAAGTTTTCATCCTGGAGCCCCGAGGTGGACCCGGAAATGTATGTTTTTAACTGGGCCTTCAGGCGATTCCAAAGCAGGCCTTGGAGCCCACCCTAAAAAACACTGTCATTCTAAGTAACTTTAGTTGCCTTTTACTTCTGAGTAACTTGTGTGTTGTCCTTACTGTGGGTTAAAAACATAAACTGAATTTGGCATACCCTTACTAAAATTTTAACGTGACTCCCCATTGATCTTTGGAGAAAAAAATCCAAGGTTTTTATCTTGGTAAATAATGTCCACCTGGATCTGTTTATAGCGGTTGTAGACTTTTTTTCTTTTTACATTCGCCCCCCCTAAAATTTATTTTAAAAAGTATCACGTATTCGACTGAAAATGTAGTAGTATATAGACAGGGATAATATCAGAGTCCCTTTCCATTTCATTCTCTGAAGATGTCCCTGTTAAGTTTCTTATGTATCCTCTTGGAAGCTGTCTGTGGCTGCACTAGCATGTGTCTATAGGTATATCTTATTTGTACATAATTGAGATTATGAATACCTAGTATTGGGCACCTTGCTGTGTTTCAGAAAAAAATTCTATTTGGAACATCCTTGTATAAGGATCTCAATGTTAGCAGAAATTCACTTCATTCTCAGTTCCAACTGGAAAACTCACTTTGGTACCATGATCTAGGCCTGTAGTCCTAGCACTCTGGGAGGTCAAGGTGGGAGAATTGTTTGAGGTCTGGACTTTTGAGACCAGTCTGAGCAAGAGTGAGATGCCAGCTCTACTAAAACTAGAAAAATGAGCTGGGAACTGTGGTGGGCGTCTGTAGTACCAGCTAGTCTGGAGGCTGAGGCAGGAAGATCACTTACACTTAACGTGTTTGAGGTTGCTGTGAGCTAGGTTGATGCCACTGCACTGTAGCCTGCAACAGAGTAAGACTCTGTCTCAAAGATAGATAGATAGATGATCTAAACATTCTTCATAAGGACACTAATGTTTTAACCAGATTAGTGTTGTAATGAATATCCTTGTATTTCATTTTTGGTACTTCTGCAAGCCTGTCCTTTGAATAAATTCCTAAAATTGGTGAGTCAAAGAGTTCATTTTAAATGTCAATAACAATTGCCAAATTTGCCTTCCAAAGGACTTCTGTCACTTTATTCTCCCACAACATATGATAGAACCTGCTATGTTATGCTCTTCTCCTATTGGTTATAATCAACCATTTTAATCGTTACCAAACTGATAGATGGAAATGGCATCACATTTGTATTTGAGTTTCTTTAATTGTGACTCCTGAGTTACTTTTGCTCATCTTTGCTTGTTTGGAAGCTTTCTTTTTAAGTAATGTGTACATTTACTGAACATCCTGCCGGTGTACAGTAAGCACAAGGTAGTATGCAGTGAGCACACTGCAGTAGATGGAGAAAAAATTCTGGAAGTGGGAGACCTGGGTTCAAGTTCCGTACCTGCCGCTTTAACTAAGTCACTTTGATAAGCTGCATGTTATTCCTAAAGCTTACCTGCAGGTGTTAATTCAGTGAGCTGGGAATTAAGTGACTTGTAAAGATTGCTAAACAAGAAAATCCATAGTGATGGCAGTGTTATTTCCTGCTTACTTTTGTCTGCAGTTAATATTTACAGGCAGCCCCTGGGTTACCAACAAGATAGGTTCTGTAGGTTTGTTCTTAAGTTGGGTTTGTATATAAATTCAAACAGGTACATTTACCTGTTACCTGTAATAGCTTCTATTCGTAAGTATGAGTTATAAAGTCAGGTGTTTTTAACTTGGGGACTGTGTTTGTGCTAAACTCTTAAGCATCTTACATATGTCAGTGTATTTAATAATCGTAAAAATTATATGGGTTTCTCTGAACTATAATTGTCATCATATTACAGAAAAGGAAACTGGAGCCCAGACTGGGATAAATTACTGGATCACACAGAGCTGAAATTCAAACCCTGTGGATCTTGACTCCAGAGCTTGTGCTCCAGAGTACTGTAGTTCATTCATTTCAGTTCCTTAGAAGGAGAAAAGTGCTGGAGCTATAACTATCCAATATGTATCAACTAGCCACATGTGAGTGTTGAGCACTTAAAATGTGAACTGAGATATGGTCAAGTGTAAAATAGAAACATGATTTTGAAGATACAATTTGAAAAGATATAAATATCTAATTAATATAGTTTAGTATTGGCGATGCCCTTAGCTCAGTGGGTAGGGTGTCAGCCACATACACTGAGACTGGTGGGTTCGAACCCGGCCCAGGCCAGCTAAAACAACAACAACAGGAACAAAAATATAGCTAGGCGTTGTGGTGGGCTCCAGCTACTTAGGAGGCTGAGGCAAGAGAATCGCTTAAGCCCAAGAGTTTGAGGTTGCTGTGAACTGTGACGCCACGGCACTCTACCCAGGGTGACAACTTGAGACTCTGTCTCCAAAAAAAAAAAAAAAAAAATATATATATATATATATATATATATGTGTGTGTGTGTATTTTAATATTGATTACATTTTGAAATGGTAATATTTTACATAAGACATATCCATAAAAGTTAATTTCACCCTTAAAACATGTTTAATGTTACTAGATTTTTTTATTTCTATTGGACAGCACTGTACAAGAGGGAACTACTGGACTTAAAGCTTTAAATGTTTAGCACACATCTGGCAAATGTCTACAAACCTTCCGTACCCAGGCACTGTATTGGTAAGAGTCTGAGGGAACAAAGCAGAATTAGACATTGTCCCCAAGGAGCCCACAGACAGACAGACAGGGTGGGTGTCTGTGCTCTTGGTTGGGTTGAAGTTGAGTTGACCATCACTTTATTTGCTGTTGATTTTTGCTTTGGCTAGGTGTCTGCCTGTATCCCCGTGTTCAGGCTGGCCAGACGACGTAAGAAGATCTTGTTTTACTGTCACTTCCCAGATCTGCTTCTCACCAAGAGAGATTCTTTTCTTAAATGGCTATACAGAGCCCCAATTGACTGGATAGAAGAATACACCACAGGCATGGCAGACTGCATCTTGGTCAACAGCCAGTTCACAGCTGCTGTTTTTAAGGAAACATTCAAGTCCCTATCTCGCATAGACCCTGACATCCTCTACCCATCTCTGAATGTCACCACCTTTGATTCTGCTGTTCCTGAAAAGCTTGATGACATAGTCCCTAGGGGAAAAAAATTTCTGTTCCTCTCCATCAACAGATATGAAAGGAAGAAAAATCTGACTTTGGCACTGGAAGCCCTAGTGCAACTGCGTGGAAAATTGACATCCCAAGATTGGGAGAGGGTTCATCTGATCATGGCAGGTGGTTATGATGAGAGAGTCCTAGAGAATGTGGAATACTATCAGGAGTTGAAGAAAATGGCCCAACATTCTGACCTTGACCAGTATGTGACCTTCTTGAGGTCTTTCTCAGACAAACAGAAAATTTCACTTCTCCACGGCTGCATGTGTGTGCTTTACACACCAAGCAATGAGCACTTTGGCATCGTCCCTCTTGAGGCCATGTACATGCAATGCCCAGTCATTGCTGTTAATTCAGGTGGGCCTTTGGAGTCCATAATCCACGGTGTCACAGGGTTTCTGTGTGAGCCTGACCCAGTGCATTTCTCAGAAGCAATAGAAAAGTTCATCCATGAACCTTCCTTAAAAGCCACGATGGGCCTGGCTGGAAGAGCCAGAGTGAAGGAAAAGTTTTCCTGTGAAGCATTTACAGAACAGGTCTACCATTATGTCACCAAACTGCTAGTATAATCAGATTCCTTTTATGTAATTTTTATGATTGTAGAACTAGTTTTAAAACCAAAAAATCTAGAATCTAGTGCAAAGGAGATTTAAAAAAATCTGAGCCACCTTTCCCTATACCACACCTCCTTGTCTACTGAGCCACCTTCCTCTATACCACACCTCCTTGTCTACTTTTCAGAGAGATGGTATCTTTCATGCTGTAATCATTCCAAGTCTTACCAGTGTGACTTTATAAATATGGTACAATTCCATGTTCAACAGAATATTTTATTTATATTTTCCCTAGATTATTATTCCTCTGCCTATAAACTTAGAATCATATTGTGCCTTAGTCTGTCTTGATAGTTTAAGTGTGTTAATGTGATTGATTTGGCTCCATAACATAATGAGAACAGGGTTAGGGTTACTGTTATTCCCAGAATCAGTCCACCAAAGTGTTCATGATCATCTGCTAGGAAATTTTTGTTAGTCATACCTTTTCCTGGATCCATAGCAAGACTGCTGTGTTTTTGGTTTGGTTTGGTTTGGGGCTTTTGACAAAGATGATTTATTGTATTTTTGCACATTTAGACATAATTAAAGATGTCTATCATAGAGACAAAAAAAAATTAGATTTTAGTCTCTGTAATCTATCTTAGTATTGTTAAGAACACACATGTTCAGCCAAACCTGAAGTTATAGCAAACTAAAATGGATCTTAAACGAAGTGGGAATGTTGTCACATGTGCAGGGTGCATTTTGTTGAGGACATGTTTCTTAATGTCATCTGGGTCGTCAGTTTTGTTAATATTTGTGTTGTTTTGACTAATTCCTACTGAGGATAGGACACACATGTTTTTTATCTTCAAGGCCTGCTGTGACACTTTCATTGACCCTCTGTCCACCTCACTAACTCATCTGATCTTCCCTTCCATATACTCTTCGCTCTTTCAGGACATTCACCAGTCATAGTTCTTTATTAACTGTTGCCTAAGTACAAATCTTAGTTTTAAACATACCTTTAAAGCTAAATTCACTTTTTAAAAAATAGCAAAGGCTTCACATTGATCAATTCTAAGAGTACAGACTTAAAAGCCTAACAGTGTATATGATCTTGGATGATTTAATCTTTGCACCTCACCTTTATCTGTAAAGTGGGATAATTGTATTATTTACTTTCTTTATCCAGTGGCTAAGACAGATTGCAATAATATGAAGTATATGTAACGTACTTAAAACAGTATTTGGCACATAGTATACAAATCTTAGCTATTCATATTTTGCAATTTGGGGATATTGCAGATGACTGTTAGTTCCATGGGGGTACATGCTACACTCCCATATTCTTTTGGAGTTCCTTAGAGGATGAAATTTCAGTTTGTGTTACCAGGTGTATGTGTATCATAAATGGCTATCATAAAGGAGTACCATAAAACCAGAGTGTCAAATATGTTGTGTTTTTTATGGAATAAAAAGTTACGTTGAGTTCTCCTTTCTTTGGCATTGAGAAAGCTTACTGTCCAGTAGGGAGGGCATCCCCACTTTGTGACTTGGAGCCTGTGTTTCTAGGAACTGTAGCATTTCCAAAAAGGCCTGAAGCTCTCACTGTGGCATTTATAACACAGACAGTTGGTCCTGTTCTGATCTATAACATGGTGTTTACCCATCCCGAGCACTAAAACTTGTATTTCTTTGACCATTTGTTTTGCAGATCCTTCCAAATGAACTACATGGGTTTGGGGGCCTTTGGTTCAACTTCTTTTCATTGTTCTAAGTCTCAGTAGGTGGCAGTAAGACTTCTCAGGTCTGGGAAGGGTGTAGATTTCCTGCTTGCTATGAGCTTCCAGCTTCTGACCATTAACTCCTGGCTCTTGGACCTAGCAGAGCTTTGCACATAGGAGTTGTTCAGTTTCCAAAACTGAGCTAAAGTTATTGCTTTTGTGTCACAGCCTTGACAGATTGGCAAGGTCTCAAGGCCTTCTGATTGCTAAGTCTAATCACATTACCATTCTTCAATTTGCCTTTGCCCTAACCAGATTCCTTGTATGGTTGTTTTTCTTCCTTTCTTTCTTTCTTTTTTTTTTTTTTTTTGAGACAGAGTCTCACTATGTTTATGTTACCCTTGGTAGAATGCCATCGTGTCACAGCTCACAGCAACCTCAAAACTCTTGGGCTTAAGCAATTCTCTTGCCTCAGCTCCCAAGTAGCTGGGACTATAGGTGCCTGCCACAATGCCCAGCTATGTTTTTGTCACAGTTGTCACTGTTCAACAGGTCTGGGCCAGGTTTGAACCCGCCTGCCTCAGTGTATGTGGCCGGTGCCCTAACCACTAAGCTATGTCCACTGAGCCAATGGTGGTTTTTCAATGCAATTCCCTCTGCAATATTGCAACGCTTCTCCAAATTTCCAGGTTTAAAATAGATTTGCTATTCACTTTCCCTTTTTGCTTTTGGAACAATTGAGATGTGGGTATATTAGCCCCCCATTTTATATACAGAGAAAACTCAGAGGGGTGAAAGACAGGGGAACACAATTAAGTAGAGCCAATGTTCAACCCTTGGTTACCTGACCCATCCAGAACTCTGCACACACCAGAATTTCTCAGTCTGCTTCCCTTTGATCACATGTTCTTTATTTGGACATGTACTTGTGATGATGGGTGTGAGGGAGTCTTCTAGTACACTCCACCCACTCAGCTAAGGGAAAGTAGTATTGTAGTTCTTAGTATTTGACACTGCAATGACTAGTGACTATTAAATCCCTGAATGGACAGTCTTTACAGCGTGCAAAGTTTTTTCTGGGTTCTCATTTTGTTTCTCACCTCATCCTTCCAGGTAATTATTTAGATATTTTCACAGGTAGAAAATCTGAGTCTTACGACTAAGAAGCAGTATATCTGTAATTCAAACCCTGCTACGTCCAACTCCAAGAGTTTTTTCAGTTAAACTACAGATGCCTCTTCAGCAAATGCTTTACCACCACTGAAACTGCCCAGGACTCTAGTTTCACTTCTGCTATCTTGTTCTACCTCATCTTCCAACAAACAATGAGGCGCCTGAGCACTTTGCTGCCCTCATCTCTGTTCATGACAATTAGCCCTTCTTGGTCACCTCTGCTACTATTACAGTAACTGTCCTGGGACTGTCTTTCTTTCCTTTCTGACTCCTAAAATCAAAGCAAATTAGAGCCGACTAGGCCTCCAGAGGTGACCCAGCCTAATTTACTCTTGTACAGATGGGAAAACAGGCCTAGAAAGAGGAAGGGACCTGCCGCAGGTTACATACAGGGACAGTTGCAGGCCTCTACCTCCACTTTACCAAAACCCCCTTTTCTCCTTCCACTTCCTTTGAGCTCCTTACTCCTTTATTCCTAATCTCAACCCTCTCCAGCTCTGACCCCAACAGCCTGTGAGGGTGCCGCCATCCAGACACCACAACCTTCATGCAGGCTGGCTGAAGGCAGAGGAGCTTTCCCAGATGAGGCAGTAACCCTTGGGGGGTTGGTTTACCATGCTGACTCTGGAGCCACCAGATCTGACCATGTCAAGAATGGGGATTGGGGGGAGAGATGTCACAGTGAGGGTGACAGGACATCAATTTTTTGTCTGCTTATGTTTTCTGGTATTTCATAATTTAGTTTTCTAATATTCCATGTTAGATATTTTCCTAAGAAAAAAGAAGTTTGAGCAATAAAAAACTCTAAAATAATCCTACTAGTCACAAGTTTTTACATATTAGATATTTGTGTTTCCAACTAATGCCCTATTAAACCTCTGTACGTTGACCACCCAAGGGACTATAACAAACTGGTCAACATAAAGAGGTGGCCAACATAAAGAACTAGGTCTTCTGTACTCTCAGGTACATGCACATCCAGTCTATTAATATTAGGTAAACTTAAGATGGACAATATAGGGAAGTGGTTCCTTAAGTTGGCCTAATTTTCATAGACCAGACGTGTACCGCCTGTACTAGATGGAAGTTCCTTATTTATTCTTTATGGTAATCCCATATTATTACATATTGAGATTGCTCTAATTTTTTGCTACTATAATCAGTCCCAAGGAAAAATAACTGAGATTCTAAGCAAATGTTTAAAATTTAAAAAAGCAAATTTGAAAATCAAAAGTGTAGAAAAATCTAAAAAAAATAGATGTCAAAAGGTTGCAAAACTGCCTGACAGTACAACAAAAAAATAGCAATTTTCAAAAATACTAATAAATCACTAACTGGCAATGCTTATTTTTGAATCAAAGGATCATCTCAACAGCTTGCTCTCAAATAAATTGCATTCTCCCTATGCATTGTGAAACCTAGAAACCTAACTTAACACTTCAATTCATTAGAATAATACAGTATCATATGTCAGAACATATGTACCACTATTTAAAATTTTTATCAAGTTAACTATATTGGGATCCTTTGGGTTGCAAGTGATAGCAACTCAACTCTAAGGCAGAAAAGGGAAATTTTTAGAAAACCACTGGGATACATTATGTAACTCAAAAGTTACACAATGGAACCACAAGAACTGCAGGGATGTAGAGGTTCAATTTGCAGGGATTTAAATTTCATCAGGATACCTTTTTTTTTCTTCTCTTCTTTTTCCTTTCCTTTCCTTTTCCTTCTTTCCTTTCCTTTTTACTGAAGACAGTCACTGTGTCACCCAGGCTAGAGTGTTGTGGCCTCATCATAGCTCACTGCAACCTCAAACTCCTGGGTTCAAGAGATCCTCCTGCCTCACCCTCCTGAGTAGCTGTTGCCATTGTCACCTCCAGGGACCAAGGGGCATGCACCTGACAACAACCCACATCCCCAGTACCAGGGCTGCAGCTACAGCACACTTGCATGCGCCCTGTGGACAAGCTCCCACCCGCTTATCGCCATTGCTGCTGCAGCCATTTGAGTGTTTAGCCAAATGGGGATCACCCTGCCCTGCCCATAGGTGTGAGTAGCATACTCAGACCCATTTTTTAATCTAATACTTCATTGTCTTTCATTGTACACTAGTTTCTTCCTCAAGGCAGGAAACATGGCCACCAATGCAGCCAAAATCTCCATATAATTTGGTAATATTTGGTAATTTGGTGGTATTCATGTAATATTACCAAAGAGGAGCTGATTCTCAGGGTTTGAAAAGACATTAGCGAAGGACTATGGTGGTTCCTTCTTGGTTCAAGTGCCTTCCCTTCAATTAATGAATCAAAGCCCAGAGGCAAGTCACTAGGGTTTGCCAGGCTGTGGTTAAGAATCTGATCTTGAACCCATCGACTCTGGCCAGGATCATACAGCAGCAGAACCTTATAGGTAGGAGAAAGGAGCAGGGGGTGTACTGAAGAAACACTTGGAAGCAGCTCCCAGAAGAAAGTGAATTGGAAAAATAAAATAGGTGTCCTTTCCAGTATTCAAAATGGAGATCCCTTAAAAACGTATACTTAGTTAGGGAAAAACCATCTGGATCAGTCCTTCCCCTTAGCCAAAAGAAACGACAATATTATTTAATAAAAGCTAACTCAGCTGAGGGAACTTAGTACATAAATCTGGAAAAAAGAGATTTAGAGGGAAGCCTCCATCTGACTAAAAGCATCTGCACGCACTTTGTCCACAAAGAAAACAAAAATAGCAAGTAGATAATTATGCTTTGAATAGAGCACCTAAGAGAACACTGGAAATCAACAGAGAAGTAACAGGAAACACCTGAGGCATGGCAAGCTAGGGAAGCAAGGCTGCCAGCTCAGCTAGGATTGGTTGAGACTCTGGAGAGACTCCCCAGCATGGGGAAAGGGTAGGTGAGAGATTCCCATTGCAGATTCCTGCGACTTCAGCCACAGAAGAGCCCCTCAATCTTCATGTGTCCTGAGACTAGTATAGGAAGCTGCCTATAGACCACAAGACAGCATTTCTCCAGTGAGGGAGCTCATGCTGGGTCCCATGTACACCCTGAGACCTAAGCAGCTACAGTGTGGTGCCATTTTAAGGGCCAAACCCCAACCAGAATGCATCCTGCCCTGGGACACAACAGCCTTGATCTCCACATCCCTGGAACCCCACTGATATCCTCCAACATCCAGCTGGAGGGTTGCAATGAAATGACACCAATTGGAACTAATGAAGGAGCAGCAAGGTCCGCAGCACTCTAGCATTCACAGTGTCTTGCACCTGGGACACTATAAGACACCAGAGAGGCTGCCCCAAGGAAAAAGCCAAAATGCCTGCTCCCTGGAACATAAAGAACCACCAAGCTGGAAGGGCTACCACAGACAGCAATTCTGCCCCCCTACCCTCCACCGGCACTGCAGCAGAGCTGCCATGCACATGCTCTAAGGACAGACTGGTTCTGCCACTACTGCCTCCAGAGGCCAGAGTGCATGCTATTGGCACACCCCCAGGAGCAGGGCCACCACAGTACCCTTGCATGCATCCTGAGGACAGGGTCCCACACTTTTTGCCACTGCTGTTGTAGCCATTTGAGCATTCTGCCAGGGAGCCTGGGATCACCCTGACTTGTCCACCACAGGCAGCACCCAACTGCACCATTGGTAAACCTGAGGATTGGCCTGCCCAGCCTGGCACTGCCTCCCTGTTCCTGAGCACACCACCCAGGGGCTTGGGTATTGCCCTGTTACTCTGTCTCACCTACCACCACTGGCATCTGTGCACTTTTCCTGAGGGCCTGAGAATGGACCCACTCACCCTTCCCCTACCAACACAGCCAGCACCACCTGGGGTCCTAAGGACTGGCTTCCTACCACATCACAGCCACCATTAACATCAATCCATGCTGCTTTGGGATCTAAGGATTGTCCTGCACCATTATTGCCATTGCCATGGCACACACTACCCAGGAGACTGAGGAACCACTCAACTACCTAGCCTACAACTGCTAGCTGAGAAAGCTTCCTGGAGGCCCAAGAAAAGACCCATTTGGACTCACTAAAACTGATGCCCACATATGCCACCTGAAGGCTCAAGGATAGGTATGCTCAGCCCACCACTGTCCCCACTGGGGCATGAGAACTCCACAACCTGGTGTCCCCATTTATAATAAAAACCTCACTACAATCTCCACTATCAACTGCAGCCTAGCAACTGAGGAAATCACAGACACCACTGCTGTTGTTTATCAGCTGAAGAAATCATTCAGACATACACTACCTCATGCACTCAGAATCAAAGCTAAAGTGTCTTACCTAACACCACACATATACCTTCAGAAAAAAAGTCGTCTTCTACCAAAGTCAATCCAAAAAATTAGAAGAAGCAAATGTTACCCTAGATGCAAAAATAATGTAAGGACACCAGAAACTTGAAAAATCAGGGAAATATGTTACCTCCTGAGGAATATAATAATTCTCTAGCAACAGATTTCAATGAAAAATAAAATTCCTTTTTCCAAAAATAATTCAAGGAAGTTCAATGAGATATAAGAGAACATATGAACAATATGACAAAAATCAGAAAACAATTCAGGATATGAATAAGAAACTTAGCAAACAAATCCTGGAATTGAATAATTGAAGCAATTAATAAAAAATATATTTGAGGCTCGGCGCCTGAGGCTCAAGCAACTAAGGTGCCAGTCACATACACCTGAGCTGGCGGGTTCGAATCCAGCCCAGGCCCACCAAACGACAATGACGGCTGCAACCAAAAAATGGCCAGGCATTGTGGTGGGCGCCTGTAGTCCCAGCTACTTGGGAGGCAGAGGCAGGAGACTCACTTCAGCCCAGGAATTGGAGGTTGCTGTGAGTTGTGATGCCACAGCACTCTACCCAAGGTGACAGCTTGAGGCTCTGTCTCAAAAAAAAAAAAAAAAAATATATATATATATATATATATATATATATATATATATATATATATAGACACACACACACACACATATATATATATTTGAGAGCTTTGACAATAGATAAGATCAAGCAGAAGAAATGATTTTGGAACTTGAAGACAGATCTTTTGAAATAATACAGTCAGACCAAAAAAAATACATAAAATAAAGATTTTAAAAAGAATGAAAAGAGCCTACATGATATATAGGACACCATAAAGTGGCCAAATATGGAATTTTGGTGTTCCAGAAGGTGAAGAGAAAACCAAAGGTATAGAAAACCTATTTAATGAAATAATAGCTAAAAAATCCCAAGTCTAACATGAGGTTTAGACCCCCACATATAGGAACTTCAGAAATTCCCAAATAGATGCAAGCAAAAGGCCTGTCTGGTACATTATGGTCAAACTGTCAAAAGTAAAAGACAGACATTTCTAAAAACAACAAGAAAAAAGCATCTAGTCACATATAAGAGAAACCTCATCTGACTAACGAAAAGTTTCCCAACAACAATCTTACAGGCTAGTATGGGATAAGATATTAAAAGCACTGAAAGGAGAAAAAAAACAAAACAAAAAAAAACCTGTGGCCAAGGTACTATATCCAGTAAAGTTATCCTTCATAATGAAAGAGAAATAGTCTTTTTTATAAAAGCAGAAACTAAGAAAATATATCACCACTAGACTGGCCTTACACGAAATGCTTAAAGGAGTCCTACACCTGAAAGTGAAAGGATGGTATCTATCATTAAAAGCACACAAAAGCATAAAAGTCCCTGGTAGAACACATACAAAAATGAGGAAGAGAACAGACCACAGAAAATCACCAAACTATAATAATAAACAAGAGAGAAAGAAAAGAACAAAGGATATACAAAACAACCAGAAAACTGTGGGAGGTAGACAGGCTGAGACCATTAAACTCAAGATAAAGTGCCCAGTCAGGGGAATGTCCAAGTGACCATCCCTGCGTGGGGGAATTAGCAGTGCAGGTGAGCTGAGGCCATCAACAACTAGTAGCTTAGGCTAGAGAAGCTGAGATATCTGTCTGAGGAGATGAGACTTGCTCTCCCCACTCTTTCTGGATGCACCATTATCTGGTCACTTCAGATGTTCCATTACCCTATGTTCTTGCTTATCCTTTACTCAACCTTCCTGGGGCCTATAATCTCCCCTCTCTCATTCTTAACCTTGACTGCTGACTAATGACTGCAGTGCATTCTTGCACATATACTCTGTTATGTACCCAATAAAAAGATTCTGGGAAACAGGACAGGTGCTTCATTGTTTTCATGCTGCCACCAGGCACATGAAATAGTGTATATCTTTACAGGCATCTAGGTTTTATACTATAGGATTGGTGTAAAGTCTTGTGATTTCCCCAGCACCATCTCCCTAGCTGACCACTGGCCTAGGTTGGGGTCCACTAGATGCCCAACAGAAAATAATTAACAAAATGACAGGAATGAGTCCTCACATATTAATAATGACCTTGAAAGTAAACAGATTAAATTGTCCACTTAAATGATATTAAATGGATAAATGGATAAAGACTCAACTATATGATGCCTACAAGAAAGTCATCTCACCTATAAAGACACACAGACTGAAAGTAAAGTGATAGAAAAAGAAATTCCATGCAAAAGAAAAATAAGAGCAAGCAGGAATACCTATACTTATAGCAGATAAAATAGACTTTGGATCAAAAACACTGAAAAGAGATAGATAAGGCCATTATATAATGATAAATGGATCAGTTTATTAAGAGGATATAACAGTTCTAAATATATATGCATCCAACACCAGAGCACCGAGATACATAAACCAAATATTACTATATCTAAAGGGAGAGGTAGGCTCCAATATAATAATAGTTGGGAACTTCAATACTGCACTCTCAGTATTAGACAATCATCTATCTAAAGAGAGAGGTAGGCACCAATACAATAATAGTTGGGAACTTCAATACTGTACTCTCAGCATTAGACAATCATCTAAAAAAAAAAAATCAACAAAGAAAATGGGTTTAAACTATAGTGTAGACCAAATGGACTTAATGGCTATTTACAGAACATTTTATTCAACAGCTGCATAATACTCATTCTTCTAGTCAGCGCATGTAACATTCTCCAATAGATACAATATGTTCAACCACAAAAGTAGTCTCAACAAATTTTTAAAATTTAAATCAAGTCAGGCATGGTGGCACATGCCTGAAACATATTTAGGTGGCTAAGGCAGGAGGATCACTTGAGTCTAGGAGTTTAAATCAAACTTAGACAACATAGTGAGATCTCATCTCAAAAAAAAAGGTCAAAATCTTATCACATTTCTTCTCAGACCACAGTGGAATAAAACAAGAGTTTAACAACAAGAGAAACTTTGGAAACTATACAAATATATGGAAATCAAATTACATCCTCCCGAATGACCACTTGGTCAATGAAGAAATTGAAAAGGAAATTAAAAAGTTTCTTGAACAAATAAAAATGGAAATAAAACATACCAAAACCTATAGAATATGCAAAAGCAGTGTTAATAGGGAAGTTTCTAGAAATAAATGCCTACATCATATAAGTAGAAAGATTTCAAATTAAAAAATCTAATGATATACTTCAAGGAACTAGGAAAGCAAGAATAACCCAAACCCAAAGTTAGTAGAAGAAATGAAATAATAATGTTCAAAGCAGAACTAAATGAAATGAAGACTAAAAATACAAAGAATCAACAAAATGAAAACTTGGCTTTTTTTGAAAAGAAAATCAAAAATGATAGCAAGACTAATCAAGAAAAAAGGAAAGTAGTCCCTGGCCAGGTGCAGTGGCTCATTCTTGTAATCTAGCACTCTGGGAGGCGGAGGCCAGAGGATTATTTGAACCCAGAAGTTTAAGATCAACCTGAGCAAGAGCTACTAAAAAAATACAAATAAATAGTGGGCATGGTAGTGCACTCCTGTAGTCCTAACTACTTGGGAGGCTGAGGCAGGAGAATCTCTTGAGCCCAGGAGTTGGAAGTTGCAGTGAGCTATGATGATGCCTCTGCATTGTAGCCCAGGCAACAGGTTGAGACCCAGTCTAAAAAACAAACAACAACAATAACAACAAAAAAACAAAGAGAGAGAGATTAAAATTAACAAAATTGGAAACATAAAGAGACATTATAAGGAAGGCCACAGAAATACAGAGAACCAGAGGGTTTTATGAGCAATTATACACTGACAAAGTGGGAAACTTAGGAAATGGAAAAATTCCCAGACTTGTACAACCTACCAAGATTGAATCAAGAAGAAATGGGCAACCTTAACAGACCAATAATGAGTAATGAGATTGAATCATTTGTCTCCTAACAAACAAAAGCCCAGAAATGGGTGGCTTCACTGCTGAATTCTCCCAAACTTATAAAGAAGAACTAACACTTAATTCTCTTCAAGCTAGTACAAAAAACTGAAGTGGGGGGTGATTCTTCCCAACTTATTCTATGTCTGATACCAAATCTAGACAAGGACATAGCCAAAAAAAAGAAAGAAAGAAAGAAAGAGAGAGAGAGAGAGAGAGAGAGAGAGAGAGAGAGAAAGAGAAAGAGAGAAAGAGAGAAAGAGAGAAAGAGAGAAAGAGAGAAAGAGAGAAAGAGAGAAAGAGAGAAAGAAAGAAAGAAAGAAAGAAAGAAAGAAAGAAAGAAAGAAAGAAAGAAAGAAAGAAAGAAAGAAAGAAAGAAAAAGAAAGGAAGGAAAGAAAGAAAGAAATAGAGTACGTCAGTCATAGGGCTTAGGCATTGTTTGTGTAATCAAAAATAAAATGTGACATTTCTTTTCTAAAACAGGGGTTGGTAAGCTTTTTCTCAGTCTGAAGGGTCAGATGACATAGTAAATATTTTAGCTTTTGTAGGTGATAGAGTCTTTTTCAAAACTCTTTAACTCTGCTATTGTCCTAGCATGTAAAGAGGCATGGTAAGTGAATGAATAGGAGTGGCTGTGTTCCAACAAAACTTTATTTACAAAAACAACCAGAGGGCTAGACCTGGTCCTCCAACTGTAGTTTTCCCATCTCTGTTATAAAAGAAAAGAACATATGAAAATGTCTTCACTAATTCCTGGTTTTCCCTGTAATAATTGCTCTGATATTGGAAAGATTATCCTTACATTTTCACCACATAAGTATCAGAAGCACAATGGGTTTTGTGATTTGTGTTTTTATGATTAATCAGTTTGGGGAAAATGGCTTTTGATGGGAAAAAAAAGAACATACAAAGTTTAGAAATGTTAGTTTTGTACCTTTTCTGGTCAGAAGTTAAGTTACTAAATTCCATTGAGGGAAAACATTTTCCTGAACTAGAAACTGGAGATAAAAATTTGGCATATACATTTAGATATTTTCCATCATTGTGACAATGATTCATTGAGACCGTTTGGCATCTAAAGAAGAACACAGATTATACCAAAAACAGATCAAAAGCCATGTTCTTATTCAAAGTTACAATCCTCTTTGCAAAAAAGCATTGTAGGGTTCCCAGGCCACTTTTCCTTGATGTAAGAATTCCTGCTGGTTATAAACGTTGGTTGGATGGTGTGGTTCAACACCAAAAATATTAGTTCAGAAATAGTGTCACTTAATTTTATTATTTGATATTTCACCCATTTTATTTTTTATATTATAAATGTATTTACTGGTATTTTTACATTTGTTTTGATTAATTAAGTACATTTAATTGGTTTTTTCCTTCTTTCTTAGCAACTAGCAAAGTCAAAGATAGAATAGGGATAAGGAAAAAATAAAGTATTAAACTTAATTTTATCAAATGTTCGGTATAGTTAAATGTGTGTTTAGAGCACACTAATAATGGGCCTAAACACCAAAATGTTTAAAATTGTTAAAAACAGTGTATTAGTTTGCTCTTAAGGAATATACTATAATGATTGACAGGACATGATAATCGGTACTTTGTCATAGGATTTCTTTTGTGTATAGTAAATTGTAAAAAAATGGAGTTTTTGAAATTTTGGGGCTCTTTTCCAATATTTATGCTGATGCCTAAATGTGATTGGGAGGATTTTAATCCTAAACATGGTATTTTTTTCTTCCTGTCGTTTCTTATAAAACAAGGTGCCCTTAGAATTACAGGTCTCCAAAAGGGAACTAGTCCTTTGTTATGAGCACTCAAACTTTAGAAAAACAACTGTGGAGAATGAAAAAATAACCCGAGGAGGAGGTATATCTTGGGAGGCAAAGATCAAAAGTCCACTTTCAGTGTTTCTCTAACAAACAAAAACAAGGCTACATTTACAATGTCACTGTAAGAGATCAAGGAAACAAAGGGAAGACTTAATCTTTTTAACAAAACAACAACAAAAAAAACACGTACTACAGAAATTTTTAGGTGTGATTCTCCTACTATTTATTTAACCCTGACAGAAATGAAATGCATCACATGCAGCCCCTCCACCCCTTTAGCAACAGATCCAAGTACTATAGAGATACTTTGAAAAATGATAGGCACTGGTCCTCTGCAGCCCGCCAACTTGAAAGGGCTGTTATTTTGAGATGTTTTCCTTTGTTTTAAGCTAAAAATAATAAAATAATGGGCTGAGCATAGTTTCAAATTGAAGTGAACAATCAGGAGACTGTTTCAAATTAAACATAAACCTCTCTAAATGCAGCCAGCATGGAGAGATAAGAGTTCATGCACCTCTGTGAAAACGTTCACACACAACAAACTCCTTCTTGTTTACATGCCTAGTAAGGGTTCCCAGCAGCTGAAATTATTTCAGTCAATTTGATTCCATCCCCATTCTCCATGGCTCATTTACCAATTCCTATGCATGGCTATTCATGTTCTTTGGGAGAAATAGAAGGTGAATATTGTATTTACAAAGGCTAAACCCAGACAAAAAGGATTTCAACAAATGCTGCAACAATTCAGATTCCACAGTTTCCCTTAAGACTATCTTCTCTCTCTGGAGCTAAGCATGTGAGTTCCTTATTTCAAACTCCCAAGGATCATTGTCAAAGGAGGTCAAGGATAAAGCTTCCAACAGGGCACAGAGGCCAGATTCCCAGGTTTGAGGTTCTATTATCAGAAGTGAGGCCTGTGAAGAGCCACATCAGCAAGTTCAATTACATGATAAGTATGTTCCGTGTGTTTAGTGCTGCTGCAACTTTGTAATTTGGTGCTTGCTTATTTGCTAGCTATTTGCAGAATTAAATTAGTTTTAATGAATGAAGATTTTACTTAATCGTTAATTCAACTTTTCTTATCATAAGAAGTAACCATAATTAAGTTAAGCAATGCTTTTTGGCAAATCTAATCTATATTATTAGAAGTCAGAGTAGTGTGTAAACTTTAGTGTCTAAGAGGAAACACGAGGAGGCTTCTAAGGATCTGAAAATGTTCTTTTTCTTGAGCATAGTGCTGACATCCCAGGTATACTTCTTATGAAAGTATCATTCTGGATACTAGAATTTGTGTATTTCCTGCTGTGATGTTTTGCTTGAATAAAAAGTTTACTTAAAATGAATAGCTTATTTTGATTTATGTCAGAATAGGTCAGACAATATACTGAAGGATAAAAAGTATAACTGCGTGTTACAGAACTTGCAGTTCACCATTCAACTGGTAAGAGCAGACACGTCTCTCACATCATGTGAGTCCTTCCAATCTTTTGCCTTTAAGTAGGATGTAGATTTTGGGTTTATGGTGGATTAATTGATTACCAAATTCCTCTTTATGTTTTTTAAAAATAAGAGGTGGTAGAAGATGTTATAAATAAATCACAATGTTGTATCACATGTAGCATGTTTACAACCTTTGAGGTCTGTCAAGAAAGTATCCAGCCATGTATGTCTTTTATTCTTCATATTACATGGCTGGGTACTTTCTGGACAGTCTTCACATATAAACCTACGTATACAATTATATATAGATAGTGCTAATCAGTCACATACACATACATGTAGGCAAGTACCTGCTACTCTGTAACTCTGGTCAGATCTTTACAGGCAGAAACGCAGTTGCATCTTCTCATCTGCTATACCTATTGACATCATTGCTTAAAAGAACCCATGAGCTAAAAAAGATAAAGGTTCACTGTTGTCATATAAATTGGCCTGGAATTGAATAAACCAGATCAAATATTGCTAAAATTATTCTTCTTGGCATTACTCATGGCAGAAAGTCTGAACTAGAGGGGAGAGAACAGAAACCAACTTATTAATACATGAATTAATCCTTGTTAAATATAACATTTGTCTTTCTCCATGTTCTTGTTGTATATTTGATCTATCAAACAATGTAAAATTTAAAAAAATAAAAAAATGTAAAATTTCAACACTTGTTATATGTTTCTTTTCATTTCTAATAGTTTTACAAATGCACTTCAGATATAGCACTGCACATCTCATAAGTGTTTATAATTATTAGCATTAAAAATTATAACTTTTCTCAAAATAAAATTACCCAAATGTCTCAATTAAAGTTAATACCCTTTTGTTTTGCCTCATTATAATTTGGTCATTCAGGGTTAGTTAGAAATTGGGGTATTAAATAGAGTAGGTGCTGATATTAAGATTGAAATTATTACTGAACTGATATAGTGATGTAAAGACAGTTGATGTACAAATGACACTTGGAAGGGACTTCACTATAAGTTTCAAAGAAATATACAAAAATATATGCCTTTTCTCATCCCCACAAAAAATGATGGTTGCAGAAATGCAATAATTTTCAAAAATTTTTAACACCTAGAAAACAAAAAGTAGTCACATTATTAATTGTAAATCCTACATTCTCTATCATTTCTATAACACCTGCTAACGTATGCTGAGAAAACTCTTAGGTTACCCAAAAGGATGAAATTAGCAATGTCGTCTGAGCTAGAATGGAAACAATTCTCTGTGTTGTGCTTCTGTTAGATAGAAACACGTCCTGCATGCAGCAATGGGGGTGGGAAGCAACTTAAATATTTGCTATCATTGAGTGAATAAAACTGAATAAATGCTGTTTTAAAATTAGCATATAAAGATGGCACGAGGTTAACTATAACTAAAACATTAAAGACATCTAAAAATATAACTAAAACCTCTCCCTCCCGGAGAAGATAAAGGGTGAGATCACACTTGTGGTGCATATTTGAAGGGTCAGGAGAAAACTTCTAAATACGATCAAAATTGTTTTCACATAGTAAATGAGAAAATATCATGAATGTTATATTAATCAGGTTGATAAAAATATCTCCAATTGTATGTGAAGCCCACACACTGTACTCCTTGACTGAATTATTATACACAGCTATGACTCAATAAAAAAAATAATAATAAATAAAAAATATATAACTAAAACATTGAAGACATCTAAAAATAAAAGTACCACTATGTATTGAGAGCTCACAAACTGTCAGGTACCTTGCTGGTTGTTTTGCGTAGATCACAACCTGCCCCCACAATAAACTGAGTTTAGCACAATTATTTTCCCCATATTCTACATTAGAATTCTGGAGTTAGAAAAAGTAAGTACTTTATCAAGGTTTGCAAAGCTGTTATTTTTAGTGCCTGAAACTGAATTCAGGTATTCTAACTTTACAACTTTATTTTCAACACTATTTCAAAATGTATGTAAACTTTTCTATAACAAGATCAAACTTTCTTCAAACTATTTTACTGTATTTATACAGTCAGTACTAGAGTGTATAACAGTCAAATATTTTTTGACTGTATTTCTTCAAACAAGAGCAATTTAGTCTGATTTTACATTTTTTGGACTAATAAGTATTTAATAATGAAGGAATCTGGAGATACAGATTTCAGCAGCTTGCTTGGGCAAATTGTGTAAAATAACCCGATGAAATCCTTTTTATATATGTCATTTTTATTTTTTCAAATGTTTTGAAAATGAGGAATAAATTGAAAATAGTTTTTAGCTTGTAATTCAGTAAAGAGAAAATAATGAATATTATTTAAAAACCCATGATATTCTAGAATTCCATGAGAGCTAAATTAAAAAAAAAACAAAACAACAAAACCCAACAACAACTGGAAACAAACTCCTTCTTTAAAAAGCAGCAGACTAAAAAGAATCATCTCATATTTCAGTCAGTGAAATTTGGTGAATTGAGAAAGAAAAAATCCCACAAATCTCTTGGCATAATGTAAATTTTCCAATTACTAAATTTTTTTCCTTCTTCTGCTTCTGTTGTCTTAACTGAAATCTGAGCCAGAAAAAAAAAGTAAAGTAGAAAGTATCAAAGACAAAGATAATTTAGCATTTTATCTTATTCTAAACATTTATCTCATTTATCTTATAAGGCAATATCACATCCATGCTTTGCCTTATTTGGTAACATTTGTATGTTCTAATTTAAAATCCATGGATTTTTATGCTTTTTTTACTCTAGAAAAATTTTGTTCTTTAATAAACCTAACTATAAGTCAGAGTCCTCTATCATAAGCTGAATAATTACAGTTGTTTTTTTAAAGCCTAAGAACTGATTAGAAATAGAATCACAATCCTAAAGACGCAGATGCAGGCAAGTTGAAATTGATAAAAAATTAAGTATGCATGTGATGCTTTTTATTCCTGTTGAACACTCCCTGGCAGTTTTCAACATTAAAACATTGTGAAAGGGTAAAACGTGCTTTGTCCCAAAACCAGATATAGAAACCAGCCTGTAGCTCATGAGTAACAGTTTCCAGATTATTTAATTAGTATTTTCTTTTTCAGGGGAAATTGTGCTGCACACTTTTTTCACTTAGTATTAACAATACCATGGCTAAAGCGTGAAGCAGAGACTTTCATCACATACTAGATAGATGTGCCTGATTTTGTTTAATTAAAATATAATGACTTACAAATATTAAAATCTTAACAAAAGAAGACTCTCAGTAGGCCTCATTAACAGATAATGCTACAAACGTGGATAAAATGGTTTATATATTTTTCATCCTGATTTTTCATAATGTGTATTTTAACATTAAGAAATTTTTCAAATACTTATGCTGTTTACTATCTATTTTCAAATTTATACACTGATGAAAGTAAAATAAAATGTAGCTCACTGTCTCTTCCAATATTTCTAAATATATATAAAATCTTCATTTTACTTTTTAGCAGAAAAATAAACAAGCACATACACACACATGCACAACTGCCAGTTTTTCAGGCTTGTTAGTTTCTACTTTAATAAATTAAATTAAAAAAATTTGATATAACTCATTTTTAATGAAGTAATGAGATGAGAATTAAAGAGTGGAAATTGTTAATTTTTTGAAAAACAGTGCAACATCAATACAGTAAGGTACACAATATAGAGTTTTTTTTATATATACCCAAATTAACATGCCCTGAATAAACTTGAACCAAATCATTGTATAAATAAGAACAATCACAGAAATTACTGTGCAACTTCTCAGAAATCAGGGCTTTTTTAATTTAGAAAAAGTTCAATTATGTCCTTTCACTGAAAAAAAGTAAGTGAAAAATATGCTAATTAACAATCAAGTGTTAGTTCTTTTGTAAAATGTGAGTTAAGTGCTAGAGATCAGATTATATGTTTAGCCTGTGATTAAGAATTTTTACAGTAAACATTTTGAATTTCAGAGACTGACCAAAAGAAAAACCTATTCATTTAAATTTCCCTGTGTGGAAATGATCAAGTCTTTTATTCAAAGAGAAGATAAAGTGTGAATATATAAATGAAATACATTTCTTTAAAGAGGTGAGCTGATCATTTCAGCTCATTAAAAGGAATCTGTTGATAGCAATGCTAAACTCACTTTGTAACCCACAGATGGAATAGATTGCCAGGGACATGTATCTCAAGAAATACAAATTTTCAATTCACCCATATTAAAGATGCTTGTTAATATAACATTTATAAATATCATAAAATTACTTTGAACACTAAACAACACAGATAAAGTGAATTGTGTGTGGTTTGAAACTATTGCCAAACATAAGAAATTGTAGCATAGATTTAATATCAACTTCTAAGTTTTTTTGTTTGTCTGTTTGTTTGTTTGTTTGTTTTGAGGAAAAATACTTAGCGTGTCTGAGGGAAATGTTTCTCTTCTGAGCTAGACTTCCTTCTTTCATTAGTCTTACTTGTTCTCCTTTGTTTCTTGATACTAGCCCACATTCTACTTTAGTCATTGGTCATATCGGTAAACAGAAATTAATGTTTCTAGAAATGGGAAATCCAAAATCAAGGAAATAGGCATGGTTGATTTCTTCTGAGAGCTGTAAGGAATAATCTGTTCAATGCCCCTCTTCTTGGCTTGGAGACAGTAATTTATTAGAAAATGAAATAAACATATGAAACATTCTAGTGAGTGAAACAGATAATAAGTAGAGCAGTAAATTTCTGATAGTAAGAGGTCATATGTAGAAAACAATGTAGTCAATGCTCTGGAAAGTGACTGAGGAAGCACTCTTTGAAAGATGACAAAACTAAAGGAGATGTCATGATCCAGGCAAAGTTTCATGGGTCAAAAAAATAGTGTAAATGTGCAAAACAAGAAGAACAGAGGCAGAAGAAAAAGACCAATACATCTGAAGCTTAGAAAGTTAAGTTGATGAGATAAAGTGCTCAAAGTCAGTCATTAAGCCATATCAGAAATCATTTGAGTGTTTTATGCAGGAGAGTGACATACACATTTTAAAAAGATCCTTCTCTGTGGAGGATGGATTAAAAGGGTAGCAAGAGAAGAAATATGGAAACCAGATAGGAAATTACTAATGTAATATTTGGTCCTTCTTTCCATCTCTCCTTCCTTCCTTTCTGTCTTTATTTCCATCCTTTTAGAGGTAAAAGAACTTATAAAAAGAATATTTGATCAAATAATTACATAACTTCAACAACAAGCATGCGATTTTTTCTGTTGTCTATGGCTAAAGCCTGGCATGATATCCAGCACATAATAGATGTAGAATAGTCAATTGTATTATGTTGTTTTGTTTTATTTATTCATCTATTTTTTATTTCAGAATATGACAGGGAAACACAAGTTTTGATTACATAATTTGCTTTTCTACATTTCAGGTCAAAGTGATTTGTGTGCCCTTTACCGACAATGTGTGCATTATACCTGTAAGGTGTGAATTAACCCAACCCTCCCCACCTAATTCCTGTTGAGATAGATTCCATATGCACATATAAGTGTTAGTTCTAATTTTATATTGAGTACATGTGGTGTTTGTTTTTTCATTCTTGTGATACTTCCCTTATAAAAATGGTCTCTAGTTCTATCTAGGATGTTACAGGATTCTGTAGTACATGTACACATATACATTAAAAACATTTTATTAATCCACTCATGTATTCATGGGCACTTGGGTTGTTTCTACATCAATGCAATTGTGAATTGTGCCTCTGTAAATATTTGAGTGAAAGTGTCTTTTTTATAAAGTGCCTTTTTTTTTTCCTTTGGGTAAATACCTAGTAGTGAGATTGATGGATCAAATGCAGGCCTACTTTTAGGTCTTTGTGGTACCTCTATACTACTTTCCTTAGAGGTTGTACTAGATTTCACTCCCACAACAATGTATACATGTTCCTTTCTCTCTGCATCTATGCCAGCAGTATTATTTTGGGACTTTTTGATAAGAGCCATTCTCACCAAAGTTAGATGATATCTCATTGTGGTTTTGATTTGTACTTCCCTGGTGATTACAGATGGTAAGCACTGTTCATGTGCATATTAGCCATTAGACTTTCTTCATTTCTGATTGAGTTTATTTGGGTTCCTTCTTTCCTGTTTGTGTTTGATCTAGCAGGAGATCAATCAGCCACCTTTTTGTTTTATTGATATTCTATATCATACTTTTGTTATTGATTTTGTTCTACTCTGACCTTGGTCATTTCTTTTCTTGTGCTGGGTTTGGATTGGTTTACCCTTTTCAAATTATTTGAGACAATTCATTAGATTGTTGGTTTGTGATTTTTACTTAAGGGTTTTCTCCATTGCTGATTCCTCCCCAAATTAATCTCAATTGTCCTTTCTGTGCCAAGGGGAACTGAACTTTCTCATTTGTAGTAAAACAAGTTTTCAAAAAGTGTGGGAAATAAATCTTTAAAAATAACAACAACAGGAACAACCTCTTTAGGCACCTTAGTTGGTTTACGATGCCCCAAAATGCATGTGTTTGTATAAATATCAATGGTATTCCAGGTTACTTAGGATGCCAAATTCTTGTGCACAAGTTTTCACTAAGGGGTAAATTATATCATGCCATCACACCAGACTTGGAATTTTTAGTCTCTGCTTGAGATAAACTCAGTGTTTACAGTATCAAAATGATCCTTGCATGTAAAATATTTGATAAATGAAGTTATTATGCCCACACTGGAACTCTGTAGCCAGCCATGGTGACATGCCAGGAGGAGCCATAGCCCAGGAGCAGACCTGATGAGGGGGAGGACCAGGGCATATGGCCCACTGCTGAGTGGCACACAGTAGGGGGGAAGGAACTCCTGCCACTGCTGCCATGTGGGCATCCTGGGAGTACCCAAAAGGGTTCCGCCTAAACTAATACTTTCATCCCATGCCCATTAGGTCATGACTCAGAGTCAAGAACAGTCTATCCTTACCCAATTGGGAGCTCAATTTGGTCAGAAGGTACCTATAGTCAGGGCAAGGCAATTAACATAAATCTCTCACAGCTAATTAATATGACCTTTAAAGTAAACTAATAATTGTGTTCTGCTAGCTACACCAGCTAAGGATCCTTTGAGACAGTTGAAAAGAAATTACCTTCATAGGGTAAGGTATAATCAGTATGTATGTTGAGGAAATAAAAGATCATAAGAAAGACCCTGCCACCAAATTTCAAAGGCCTCCAGATAACAAGAAAACTTTGAGGAAAGCAATGATTCTTACAGTTCTCAAATGATGAAGAAGGGTGTCCAGGGACTTCTTGCTTCACTTCCCTCCAACCCAATTATTACCATACAAGATTTAGGTGCAAATTTATGGTGGGGATCTGATTAGCAGACTTTTATAAATTGGGGAAGGAGCCCCCACTTCAAGGTTCAATGCCTCCTCACTGAAGTCCCAGATGTTAGTTGATAGTAGGGATTTCATTAGTGTCAAGATCCCCTTTAAAATGGGACTTGAGCTCTGACATTTGGAATGACACAGCTAAGCGGAGACAGAATCTTCCTGGACTCGTTCTCCTACCTGAAGCTTTGGTTCAGCCACTTGTGAGGCATTTAAATGAATGCATGTGTTAAGGGTAGGATACCTTAATGGAGTTTCGGGGAACCTCATTTTTAAGGATCCCAATTGCACTAGACTGTGTGCTTTCTTTAATGGATTTTGTGGGAACTCATTCGGAACTGTTTCAATGAACTGTGTGCTCAAAAATAACCTAAAGGAAGAGGTAACTTATTGTACAGAGATCCCCAACATGAGGAGCCCAATCCTTTTATTGTTTGGCAGTTTTTACTCCATATTAGCTGATATCCCTTCAGGATGAGTAGAGGCTTGTCCTACCTACCTGAATGGAAAGAGCATCTAAAGTTCCAAGATGAGTTCCTAGCAAGAGCTGCTGGGCCTTTGCAAACTTCCTGCTCATGTACACCAACACCGAATAGGAATGAGCATTGGAGGATGACAGGGTAACGGACAGCAGCCATCCATGAAAAGGGGCCAGCAACTGGAGAATGGCATCCCGGTGAAGGATGCCATGGATGCCATGGCAGCTGCAGAAGTAGCTCAGTAGCTCCTCCACAAGGAGTCACCATGTTTAGCTACTCCAAGCAGTGTCCATCCGGGGAAACTTTGCTTCCTCCTATCTGCACTCGGATATGCTGCTCAGTGTCCTTTAGTCAGTCATCGGCTTCTTTAAGTGAACTCCCAGTGGAAATCTGAATGATAATCAACCTTCCTTTGTAGTAGAGAAATCCCAGCAAGTAAGCAAAGCCCTGTATCCAGAAGGAAAATTAAATAGAGCCCCCCTAACATGGAATAAGATATTGCTGCTTGCCCTCCTTTGGATATGGGTAGCCCGTTAATAGCAGGCTTAACAAGCCCCTATGAAATAGTCTACGAGAGAGCTGGTTGACCACATGCAAGAGAAACTGGACCTGCACCTTTCACCACCTCAATAATTGAACCTCACTGGGTAAAAGATTTAAATTTAAGACATGAAACAATAAAAATTCTAGAGGAAAGTGTGGGGAAAGCTCTTAACATTGGCTTGGGAAAAAATTTTATGAAGACAACCCCTCCTCGGCAATTGCAGCAACAACAAAAATAAATGAACAGGACATGATCAAACTAAAAATCTTCTACACAGTTAAGGGCACCACAGCTAAAACATACAGCCAACCTTCAGAATGGGAGAAGATATTTGCATGTTATAAATCTGACAAAGGGCTGATAACTAGAGTCTATAGAGAACTCCAACTAATCATCAAGAAAAGAGTGAACATTCTCCTCTATCACTGGGAAAGAGATATGAACAGAACCTTCTCTGAAGGAGACAGACAAATGGACAACAAATATACACACACAAAAATGCTCATCATCCATAATCATCACAGAAATGCAAATCAAAACCACTCTGAGATATCACCTAACCCCAGTGAGAATAGTCCACATCACAGTCCCAAAGCTGCACATGCTGGCATGGATAGGGAAAGAAAGGAACACTTTTACACTGCTGGTGGTACTGCAAACTGATACAACTTCTTTGGAAAGAAATATGGATGATCCTCAAAGAGCTAAAAGTCAACCTTCCATTTGACCCCACAAACCCATTATGAGGGTATCTACCCAAAAGAAAAAGACTTCTTTCCATAAGGACATTTGCACTAGAATGTTCATCACAGTTCAATTTACAATCACTAAGACATGGAATCAACCTAAGTGTCCATCAACTAATGGATTAACAAACTGTGGTGTGTGTGTGTGTGTGTGTATATATATATATGGCATATGTATGCATGCCACGGAATACTACTCACTCATAAAAATATGAAGATTTTACATCTTTTGTATTTACCTGGATGAAGCTGAGCACATTCTTCTTAATAAAGTATCAGAAGAATAAAAAGTATCTAATATATGCAACACTAATATGAAACTAACAGATGCACAACTATATCCCCAAAGGAGAGAAAGAAACAATTAAATTCAGGTGGGGTGGAGGGGGTAGAAGGGAGACAGGAGAGGAGAGGACGGAGGGGATTGGTAAATTCTCATCTGATGGGCACAATGTGAGGGTAGAAAGCATATCCCTTGGGGTAAGAGCTCAACTACAACGTGAAGTTTCCCTACAAATCCAATGAATATAATCTAATCATTGGTACCCTCATACTAATCTTAAATTTTTTAAAAAGTAAAAAAAAAAAAAAAAAAAAGTTGCAAAGAGCATAGCCCTATACACCACAGGCTGGGAGCTCTTGTTGGGATGAGAAAAAGAACTAGGACTAATTCATTGCTGGCTCTGCATGGGGACTGGGGCAAAAAATCTCTCAGTACAAGTTAAAGAAAAAGAAAAAGAGAGAGAAATTTTATGTTTTTCATAGCTTGACTTTCACTGGGCCATAATAACTACAAAAAAAATTTCTTTAGCCTCACCACTAAACTCTTTGCAGATACTCCAACTTACAAAGCCAAAAGGTTACAAAACTGTTGGCTGTGCTTCATTGTCATCTTACAGCTTTGCCAAAGTCTGAAGATTCCTCAGCTACAAAAAAAGTTAGAAAGCTGTCGTACCAAGCACTTAGCAAGAGCTATGAGTTTTGGATTCATGTATAGCTGACTCTCTCCCATTCTGTACTGAGAAGCTCCTCTTTCTGCTTACCCTTGTGTAGTTTTCTGAACTTAATTTTTGTGCCTCAACTATACTTCCCTCTATTTTTGCCAAGTTTCTTAAAGGACAATTTAGTTTCTCTCCATCCTCCAAACATACAGAATTTGAAATATTCAAAAGCCCCATTCTATTTTACTATAGGCCACATTCCAGGTTCTCTCTATTGCTTGCTGCATCCTAAAAATGACCTACATCTGACTTCTGGGACCTTTTACTTTAATTTTCCTCACTACCCAGAAGGCCTTTAGCTCATTCACCACTATGTATATCTTTTCAATGGACATAAACATTTTATGATTTTCAGAAACAAATGAAAACTTAGTCATTTAATTTGAGTAGTAAAAGAAAAACATCACTCTCAATACTGTATGAAATATAGATTAAAAGAGTTTTACTTATGTTTGTCCATCATAGAACTTTTAAATTTTAGAAACCCTTGAAACACTCTCAAGAATATTTTTATCCTTTGCAACCCTAAATTAAAGAATCTAGTTAAGAATTATTTTCACCAAGACAGAAGAAAAATATCATTATTTTTCTGGTCTTAATTGGTAAATAAATGTGAGGTTGTGGTCGCACCACATTTTACAACCTCTTCACTTTTGTTCTGAAATGTTCTTGGATACACTTGAAAGAAAGTGGCAACATATGGTCCATTAGTTTAAATGAGGTGGAGGAAGAACAAGATGGATTATTAATGATAATAATTTATACTTTCCTTTGTATCTATATACTATTGCCTTCATGAGAATTTGGCAGGCCTCACAGTCAAATGAAGTTTAAAGTTAAATGTTGAAATGTGACAAAGGGATTTTGGGGACAGAAAATAAAACCAAAAGAAGACTATCCACTTTGGATTTTTATGGACTTTCTATTTGTGTTTCTGCAATATAACTTGCCTGCTAGCAAGTAATATTTCTTGTGTTACTTTACAAATAACTAAAATTACCTTTTTGGAATGTCTTTACCTTATTGTAATTCAAAGTCTGCTTCAATTTAAGATGGAAATCTGGTATTTTTCTGGGTATTTGGAGGCTAAAAGTCTTTCAAGTATCAAGGGAGAAATTGTGAGTGATTGGCTACATAGGTCACTGTACTTTTTGAACAATAACATTTAAAAATAATGGCCAACCAGACGTGCACTTTGTAGGAAAAAAAGTAAATACTCCAGTGTTCTTAATTTCTCACATAGCTGAAATACATGAAATACTCCATTCCTATTCTGAATGCTCAGCCCTATCACATTCTTCAAAATTTTATTCCCCGTGGAAAGCTCTAAAATTTTATAATTATGTCATCACACTTACTTTTTCTGTTTCCTAATTTAGCACACACTAACATCAATTCTTTTTTAAAATGATGTTGCACAAAATATGGCTGGAAACTTCTATGGCTATTTTAGGAGCAGAATTCTTTTTTTTTTTTTAATGACAAAATGAAATATCATGAAGAATTCCTATTCAGGTTTAGGTGGGAGTAAAAAATCTGTAACTTTACCAGTCATTATCACCCCTTCCACAGGTCTTTCCATAGCACCATTGGCAACCCTAGAATACCTAGAGATTCATTTCAAAATTTACTTTTTCATAAAGCATGAGAATGTTCCTACTTCTAGAGAAAAATGATTATTCTCAGTAATTATTAAACAACGAAAAGAAAAACACCAGCATATATTATGAGAAGATTCTTGAAAAAAATTCTCTTAAGAATTTTCATTGTAAGTATAAATACAAGGAAAAGTTTTGTTAATACAAAAAAGACATGGCCATTAACATGCAATTGGACTCAGCAAGCCTGAATGGCAGTTTAATTTCTCTGTTTATGGAGCTATAAATATCCCTTTTGTGTGTACATATATATTTCATACAACTGGAGGAAAGAGTGAATGTTCTTCCAAAGAACTGGCAGCACAATTGAGCATTTTATGTTTGAAAATCATGAATTCCTCTTTTCCTAGACTAATGTTTAAATGATGTGGAGAAGTCAAAAATACTAAAGTAAATAAGAATGCCTAATCACTGAAAAATCCAAAAGATATAAATTTTTTCTTAGCTAAGTGTGAGATTTGGAGGATACACAACAAATTTGTTAGTTCCTTTCCAGAGTAATAAAGTATGACCAGTTTGACAGAACTAAGACAAAGAAGTGGGACCTATTTTCTTCTTGGCTTGCAGAAATAGTTCAATGTGACTATTCCCCCTGGATCAAGAACAAGTTCTCCCTGTAACAAAAGATTAAATTTCAGATCCTTAGTCAATTAGTAATGTAGGACTCAGTAGTACAGTTCTGTGCTCTTAAAAATCTACAGTAGTATTCTATAGAAATAGATAAATGTACAATAACAAGTTCATAAATAAATAATGGATCATGAGTCCTTTTGTAACTTGACAACTTGTTCCTAATTCCACATAACAAGTACTTCCTCCACCAAGTTGGTCTTCCTTTAGATATCCTCAGTAGCTATACGCTAACTTATATATTGAAGACAATATACATGGCAAAGCATTTCGTAACAAAAGCAGACATAAAATATAGAATATTATAAACTGTTGTATCAATATCAGTGTAATAAGCTTGTAAAAGAAGCTGCAATTATAATATATCACAGCCATGCACTAACTCTTACGTAATACTTGTGGACTCTTAACTGATTTTCATGTAGTATGTTCAAATTTAAAATGAAGTGAGAATTGGAACACTCATACTATAATTCAATTCCCTTCAAAATAATCACCCAAGGTATCGATATCCCCTTAAAATATTCTAAGTGCCCAGAATTCAAGACACCTAATGGTGATTTCCAGTTAAAGGAGCAATGGAAACTATGTGTCTACAATCCTTTAATTAAATAATAGAAATAATTCTATCTAATTCTCCTACTATTTATTGAATATTCTTTTCCCAGTGTGCATTGCCTGCTTTGTCTAAGATCAGTTGGATATAGGTAGATGGCTTCATATCTGGGTTCTCTGTTCTGTCCCATTGGCCTTTGTCTCTGTTTTGTGCCCACACCATGCTGTTTTGATTACTATAGCCTTGTTGCATAGTTTGAAATCTTTGTTAAACCTCTAGCTTTGCTCTTTTTCCTTAGGATTGCTTTGGTTATTCAGGCTCTCTTCTGATGCCAAACAAAGCATGTAATTATTTTTTATAGATCTACAAAATAGATATTTGTTGATATTTTGATGTGGATTGCATTGAGTCTGTGCAGAAGACTGAAACAGGACCCTCACTACTCACAAAAATTAATTCAGGATGGATAAAGACTTAAATGTAAGGATGCAACCATAAAAACTCTAGAAGCAAATGTAGTAAAAACTCTTCCATACATCAGTCTAGGCAAAGAATTTATGACTAAGATCCCAATCACAATTATAGCAGCAATAAAAATAAATACATTAGACTTGATAAAATTAAAAAGCATCTGTACAGCAGAGGAAATAATCAATGGGGCAAATAGACAACCCACAGAATATAAGAAAATAGTTTAGTTGACACACCAAAGACAGGGCTGTAAATAGATTGTATGAAGAATTCAAACAAATCAAAAAGAAAAAAAGTAACAATCCCATCAAAAAGTGGGCAAAAGATATGAAAAGAATTTTTGTAAAAGATAGACAAACAGCCAACATACATATGAAAAAAATGTTCAACATCACCAATCATCATAAAAATACAAATTAAAACCACAATGAGATATCACTGTGCTCCTGCTATAAAGGCTGTTATTTTAAAAGTCCCCCAAATTATAGATGTTGGCTCAGATGCAGAGAGAAAGGAACATTTACACAATATTGGTAAGACTGAAATTTAGTACAATGCCTATGTAAAACTATACGAAGATTTCTCACATAATTAACAGTAGACGTACCATTTGATCCAGCAATCCTACTTCTACCCAAAGGAAAAGAAGTTGTTTTATCAAAAAGATGCTGGTACCCAAATGTTTTTGGCAGCACAGTTCACAATTACAAAGATGTATATTGAGTATCAACTCAAATACCCACCAACTCATGAGTGGATTAACAAAATATGGTATATGTATACCATGGAACACAACTCAGCCATTAAAAAGGATAAATTAGGCTCAGCACCTGTGGCTCAACGGGCTAAGGCACCAGCCACGTACACCTGAGCTGGCGGGTTTGAATCCAGCGCGGGCCCACCAAACAACAATGACGGCTGCAACCAAAAAATGGCCGGGCATTGTGGCAGCGCCTGTAGTCCCAGCTACTTGGGAGGCAGAGGTAGGAGACTCGCTTGAGTCCAGGAATTGGAGGTTGCTGTGAGCTGTGATGCCACAGAACTCTATTCAGGGTGACAGCTTGAGGCTCTGTCTCAAAAAAAAAAAAAAAAAGGATAAATTAATGACTTATGCAGCAATTTGGAAGGAACTAGAGATTATTATCCTAAGTGACATAAATGAAGAATGGAAAAACAAACATCACATACACTCTGTACTAAATTGGAACTAACGGATACACAAGTACAAGTACACAGACAACAGTAAAAGTCATTGGAAATCAAGCAGCAGGGAGGGAAAAGGAAAGGGAAAAAAAATCTGACAGTTACAATGAGCACTATTCTGGTGATAGGCACATTTATAGCCCTGATTCAAGCCATGTATCAAAAACATCTGTCCACCTTTAATATTTTTAAACAGAAAATAAATATTTCTAAAGAGGAATACATTGTTCAAAGACATTATTATCCATTAATTTTAAATGGAATAAACCTAAATGATATCTCAGAAGTTATTTCATTCAATGCTGCAGCTAAAAGAAAGCATATTCAAATTTTGATTCACGCGATTACTCATCAAAAATTTTCTCAGTTACAATATGGAGTTTTCATAAAATTTCAAGATTACGTTTAAACATGAGGCTGGCTAACTCATCAGAATTTATTGCATAAAAAACTGAATCCACTTAAGTGAACTCAGTTTTCATGTCCATATATAAGTTTGAGCCATTTTGATGTAAGTGATAGATAAACAAACAGGAAGAAATTACTAAAAAAGTACATTACTTTTTCTGATGAATAGCTTCCCTTCTCACCCAGGGTCCAAAATCAATATGGCCTCATTGACCATATTGTGCTATACACAGAGATATGTGTCTCAATTTTTCTGTCAAAAGCGAGGAATATAAATCACATAAAAGGCAGTATAGTACCTAGTTGTACTTTGTAAACAGAGATTGGATGACAGAAAAGATTTTTGACTGATTGTCCAAATCCTTCTGAAATTCCAAGCATGTAAAATTTTTCCTGGTAATTTACTCATAATATCTTTGGAGAAATGTCCAGTTACTTTGTAGTTACTAAAAATTTCATGCAGATAAAATTCTTAAGACAACTTTAAATAATTGAATCGTGGATGGAAATGGAATGTGTTTTTGCAGGACTGCAGATGAAAAAACAAAAAGTAAGAACTTGTAAGTATTTATATTTTACGCTATATGTTTTCTCCTAGAGGATCATATTTATCGAAATCATAAAATAGAATTATTGAATTTATAAGAAAGCCAATTTTAAATTGACAAATCAATCTGAATTTCCAAGCCCTCCAGTAACTGTCATTAATATTTTTGCAAAAATAAACATTTCTGTGAACTATATCTAAGCACTAGAAAGATCAAAGAAGTTTTATATAATTGATCACTAGGTGTTCTAGTAGTCTTAAAAAGAATTGGTACAAAGTGTCTGTATGCTTTCATATTGAAAGAATATAATAATATTTTTACTGTTGTTTTATTTATCTTAGCCAACATTTTTCAACTCTATTGCCTTTAATCTTTGAAAAGAAATTATTTATATGAACCATGATATTAAAAAAAAGGTGGAAGTTGGAATGTCTGTTGGTGAATAATTACTTTGAGTCTATTCATCTCTCACATCTACCCACTTTTCTTTAAGGGCTGGGGATAGAATTGGAATCACACACTGGAAAAGTCCCCTCATTGCCTGCCTCTTCCAATTCTGTACGAAAGAGCCCAATCCCTAAAACACAATGAGAACTTCTCTGAACCAGAATACTACCTCAGATCCCTGAAAAACTCACCATTTGTGTTTTCTCACAGGTACTTTTATCTCTTTTCCCATCATATACAACTTTCTCCCTCTTCCTTGCCTAGATCAGCAATTCAGACTCTTCAATTGGAAGATTTCATGTAATGTATCTAAAGCCTTTGGATGCCTACTCTGGAACTCTATGAACAACCACTGCTTGACTTGGAAACTAGGTTAGGCAACAGACATTTTAATTAGGTAATATTAGCTATTTAAAACAATAGAATTCATCAGCCCATGGAACATCCTCCAAAACTGATCACATCTTACTTAGGTCACAAGTCTCACTTCAACAAATATAAAAGTATAGAAATTATTCCTTATTGCGGCGGCACCTGTGGCTCAGTGAGTAGGGCACCGGCCCCATATACCAAGGGTGGTGGGTTCGAACCCGGCCCCAGCCAAACTGCAACAACAAATAGCTGGGTGTTGTGGAGAGCCGCTATGGTCCCAGCTACTCGGAAGGCTGAG
>CAUYRH010107832.1:0-23256 GCA_963574655.1 Perodicticus potto | reverse complement strand
GCTGTCACCCTGGATAGAGTGCTGTGGCATCACAGCTCACAGCAACCTCCAATTCCTGGGCTCAAGCGAGTCTCCTGCCTCCGCCTCCCAAGCAGCTGGGACCACAGGCGCCCGCCACAACGCCTGGCCATTTTTTGGTTGCAGCCGTCATTGTTGTTTGGCGGGCCCAGGCTGGATTTGAACCCGCCAGCTCAGGTGTACATGGCTGGTGCCTTAGCCCGTTGAGCCATAGGTGCCGAGCCCTGGCAGGGATACTTAAACTGGAGTTCTCTTCCTTACAGATTTTACTGGGAATGGAAGTTGTCTACTATTTAATTGAATAGTTCAATTGTCTATGAGCTATCTCTCTCACTAAAATGTAAGCTTAGGGGCTCGGCGCCTGTGGCTCAACAGCCTAAGGCACCAGCCACGTACACCTGAGCTGGCAGGTTTGAATCCAGCCCAGGCTGCCAAACAACAGTGACAGCTGCAACTAAAAAATAGCCAGGCATTGTGGGCTTGTAGTCCCAGCTACTTAGGAGGCGGAGGCAGGAAACTCCCTTGAGCCCAGGAGTTGGAGGTTGCTGTGAGTTGTGATGCCACGGCACTCTATCCAGGGTGACACCTTGAGGCTCTGTCTCAAAAAAAAATAAGTTTAGGGTTGGTGGTTCAAACCAGGCCCAAGCCTGCTAAACAAACAAACAAAAAAATATAGCTGGGCACTGTGGCAGGCGCCTGCAGGCCCAGCTACTAGGGAAGTTGAGGGAAGAGAATCATTTGAGCCCAAGAGTTGGAGGTTGCTGTGAGCTGTGATGCCACAGCACTCTTCTGAGGGCAACACAGTGAAACTCTGTCTCAAAAAAAAAAAAAAAAAGAAGGGCTCAGCTCACATAGCATAGTGGTTACGGTGCCAGCCACATACATCCCAGTTAGCGGGTTGGAACCCGGCCCAGGCCAGCAGAAACAACAATGACAACTACAACAAAAAGTAGCTGGGCATTGTGGCCGGCACCTGTAGTCCCAGCTATTTGGGAGGCTGAGGCAAGAGAATCACTTAAGCCCAAGAGTTGGAGGTTGCTGTGAGCTGTGACTCCATGGCACTCTACCAAGGGTGATGTAGTGAGACTATCTCCAAAAAAAAAGTAAACTTAACTCTATTCCTGGCACACAGTAGCTGGGAATTTGCATGGCTTTGGAATTCCTGGGAATTCTATGTACAATTTTGTGTGTGTAGTGTGAAAACATTGCATAGTAGCTATGGACATTGTCCTAGGGGTAGGGCTGCTTGTATTTACCTCCCAGCTCAGACGCTCACTAGCTGTGTGACTTTGGGTACTTAACCTCTGGGTCTGGGGACCTTGGCTTACTCATCCATAAAATGGGTACAAAACTCCATAGGTTACGATGAGGATCAATTAATTTAACATATGTAACAATACCGGGCCAGCAGTGACAATGCTGATTGTTAGTATGTGTGAGAGTCTGCCTGAGAGTCTTTTGCTTTTTTTAGACCCTCTGAAAGGTCTGTGACCTTCAAAAAGGCTACTGCTGAATAGGATCTCCATGATGGCCCAAGATAGATACTGACCTAGAGCAAACAATAAATCTGTTGTTCTGGGTGGTCAGAGGGAATAACGGATATGTTCATTTTTCTCTGTGTGAAGTGCCAGCTGATTGAAAGCCAAGTGGATATAAACTTGTCAGTCCTAGCCAGTTAGTTTTACAATATCAAAAACAGCCTCTTTGGGGCTTGGCGCCTGTAGCTCAGTGAGTAGGGCGCCAGCCACATACATCCAGGGTGGTGGGTTGGACCCGGCCCGGGCCTGCTAAAACAACAATGACAACTGCAACCAAAAAGTAGCCAGGCATTGTGGCCGGCGCCTGTAATCCCAGCTACTTGGGAGTCTGAGGCAAGAGAATCACTTAAGCTCAAGAGTTAGAGGTTGCTGTGAGCTGTGATGCCACGGCACTCTACCCAGGGCGATATAATGAGACTCTGTCTTTTATTATTTTTTTATTTTTTATTTATTTATTTATTTTTTTGAGATAGAGCCTCAAGCTGTCACACTGGGTAGAGTGCCGTGGCATCACAGCTCACAGCAACCTCCAATTCCTGGGCTCAAGCGAGTCTCCTGCCTCTGCCTCCCAAGTAGCTGGGACTACAGGCGCCCGCCACAACCCCCGGCCATTTTTTCTTTTTTTTTTTTTTTTTTGGTTGCAGCTATGGTTGTTGTTTGGCGGGCTCGGACTGGATTCGAACCCGCCAGCTCAGGTGTACGTGGCTGGTGCCTTAGCCCATTGAGCCACAGGCGCCGAGCCGAGACTCTGTCTTTTAAAAAAAAAAAAAAAGCCTCTTTGGGCTAGGTGCGGTGGCCTACTCCTATAATCCTACCACTCTGGGAGGCTGAGGTGAGAGGATGACTTGAGCTCAGACGTTTGAGACCAGCCTGAGCAACAGCGAGACCCCATCTCCACTACAATAGAAAAAACTAGCTGGGCATTGTGGCTGGTGCCTGCGGTCCCAGCTACTTGGGAGGCTGAGGCAGGAGAGTTGCTGGAGCCCAGGAGTTTGAGGTTGCTGTGAGTGAAGCTGACGCCATAGCACTCTACTTGAGATGACAGAGCAAGACTCTATCTCAAAACAAAAACAAGGGCTTTATCTATTAAATTTTAATGTTTCCCCCTTTTGAAAATTAAAGGACAAGGGGAAGAGAGGTCTCTGCTGGCACAGAAAGGAGCAGTGAGCTTGCTCTGCCATCCACTCCCTTGGAGACTCAGGTGTGTCTCCTACCGGGGGTCTTGTCTTTTCCAATGGTGTTTTCTGCCTCCTTCCCTCCCGGCCACAGGGATGCATATCCCACGTGTGAGGTGGTGGATGTTCAGCTGTGCTACAACGTGGCCAAGCTCATACACCTGTGCATGGAGAGGTGCGTCGGGAAGCGGGTGGGCCCAGAGTTTTCTAGCTGCTTCCTCACCTAAGATGCCACCTCCTTCCTGGTTGGCCTGGGATCCCCCAGCTGGGAAGGGTGGAGGGAGGTCCTGCCTTTTCTCTTTAGAAAGCTCGCTCTCCCTTCCCTCCTGGTAACTGATGTTGAGCTGTGGGTGTGGGGACTGTGCCACAGGATTGTGAGTCTGAAACCTGTGCCTCCTGCTCCCACCTCTGCAGGAAAAAGGCTGAGAAGAGCCTGGCCTATTACACAAACCTGCAGGTGAAGACAGGCCGGCGGACCCTCATCAACCCCAAGCCCTGTGGCCACTTCTGCTGTTGGGAAGTGCAAGGGTGTGAGTGGGTGAGGGCAATACCCCTCCTTGCCCCCTGAAGTGTGGGTACTGACCCAGGGTGCCCCGACACCTGCACAGGGCCATGTCGTCTCAAGGGAATGTGTCTCTGGCAGGAGGACGCCACTTCTTACTACACGCGCAGAAAGGACAGGCTGCTAGAGAGGATCGCAGAGGAGGAAAGCCACGTCCAGGACCAGTCCCTGGGAATGGCCTTTGTCACCTTCCAGGAGAAGTCCATGGCTACCTAGTGAGTGTGTCCCAAGCCCTCTCGGATGACTCCCTGGCCCTGTTGAGATAACTTGCTGTCCGTCCTGGGTAGAGGTGGTACAGCAGATCTGTTTGTGGCACGTCCGTCTCCTGAACCAGGTGTAACTGGGGGGGGGGGCAGCCTTCCACACTCACTGCCGGGAGCCCCCTCTCAGGCCGATGTGGTCTGGCCCCAGCCGTCCTAGGGATCTGTCCCACTGGCTCTGTGTGTCAGGATTCTGCCAGGGGGGTGGGTGCACCCTCCTTTCCAGATCTCCACTCTGGAACCACACATTCTTCTGCTTGTGCGCTCCCCATGTTCCCACAAATGAAAAGCTGTGGGGGAGGCTCGGCGCCTGTGGCTTAACGGGCTAAGGCGCAAGCCACGTACACCTGAGCTAGCGGGTTCGAATCCAGCACTGGTCGGCCAAACAATATCGACAGCTGCAACCAAAAAATGGCCGGGCATTGTGGCGGGTGCCTGTAGTCCCAGCTACTTGTGAGGCGGAGGCAGGAGACTCACTTGAGCCCAGGAATGGGAGGTTGCTGTGAGCTGTGATGCCACGGCACTCTATCCAGGGGGACAGCTTAAGGCTCTGTCTCAAAAAAAAAAAAAAACAAGAATGGAAGAAAAAGTATCCAATGTACTTAGCCCTACTATGAAACCTTTCATATGAAAGCTATAACCCAATTATAGCCCAAGAATATGGGGAAAGGGGATAGGGAGGGGTGGGGAGGAGGGAAGGTGGGTGGAGGGAGGGTGATTGGTGGGCTCACACCTATGGTGCATCTTACAAGGGTACATGTGAAATTTGCTAAATGTAGAATACAAATGTCTTAACACAATAACTAAGAAAATGCCATGAAGGCTATGTTAACCTGTTTGATGAAAATACTTCAAATTGTATATAAAACTAGCACATTGTACCCCACAATTGCATTAATGTACACAGCTGTGATTTAATAAAAGAGAGAGAGAGAGAGAGAGGAAAAATAAATAAATAAATAAATCCACACATTTCCAGTGAACTTATTTTTAACAAAGTACCAAGAACATATATTGGGGAAAGTACAGTCTCTTCAATAAGTGTTGCTGGGAAAACTAAATATCCATATGCAGAAGAATGAAACTAGGCCCTTATGTCTCACCATATAAAAAAATTCAATTAAGGTAGATGTTGGACACAGTATCTGAAATCTTCCAAACCCAACCCCAGGTATACAGTTGAGGACCTAACTTATACCTTATATAATCTATTCAGGTATAGTCAAGTTTTTGCCAATATCTTTGCACTCTGATTGAATTTCTTTTCACAATTTTCTTTGTAACCAGGGGGTGTGGGATGATCAGGAGCCCAAAATCAAATGCAGTGCCAAATCACTGCAATGCCATCATTTTTATTTATGTACATTGTAAGTATGTATTAAGCAACTATAAAAAATTCAATCAAAATGGATTAAAGACTTAAATCTAAGACCTGAATTATGAAACTATCAAAAGAAAACACTAGGAAATGCCCCAAGACATTGGTTTTGGCAATGATTTCTTGAGTAATACTGCATATGTACCCCCAAAACACCAGCAACCAAAGCAAAATTGGACAAAGGGGATCACAAATTTTCTGTACAGTAAAGGAAACAATTGATTAAGTGAAGAGACAACCCACAGAATGGGAGAAAATATTTCCAAACTACATATATGATAATAAATTAATAATTAGAATATATAAATAGCTCAAACAACTCAATAGGAAAAAATCAAATAAAGGCTCAGTGCCCATGTTCAGTGGTTAGGGTGCCAGCCACATACACCAGGGCTAGTGGGTTTGAACCCAGCCTGGGCCTGGTAAAAACAACAATGACAACTACAACAACAACAAAAATAGCCAGGTGTTATGGTGAGCACCTGTAGTCACAGCTACTCAGGAGGCTGAGGCAAGAGAATCACTTAAGCCCAAGTGTTAGAGGTTGCTATGAGCTGTGATGCCACAGCACTCTACCGAGGGTGACAGTTTGAAACTCTGTCTCAAAAAATGAAATGAAATGCACTAAAAAAAATAAAATAACAAATTAAAAAACAGAGTCTATGGAGTAGGATCACTTTAAACAACATAGTTATGACTTCTTTGTCCAAAGAACTCAACTTTGGACTTTCCCTGTCCAATGTGTCTCTGATTAGCACAGTGACAAAGCTTGTGTCAGCCTTTTCCCTTGAGGGTTCTGTTTACTATGTAGAGTGGATTGAGAAACATAATAGTTTTATCAACATGAAGGGAGGGACACCTTTCGTGGATACATCTTTATGTGCCTCATAGGAGAACACAAGATGACAGAGAATAGTTCTCAGTCTAGTTCAGCCTAATTTGTGCTGTTGTCCTAGACCTAATAAGAAAGACTAAAGACCTTTGTGTGACTACCTCTGTTGTGGCCTGGATGTCATGATTTCCTGTTAGCCCAGTGTTCATCCTGAGCAGGGCAGGGTTGGTGTAAAAATCTCTGGTGCTTAAGGAAACAACATGAGTTGAGTCCCTTGACTGTCACATATTCCTGTGGCAATGTCTTCTGGTCCTATATAGAATTGACGTTTTCTGGTCCTGATATCCAGAATACATAGACTAGTTCCTACTGACTATAAGACCTATAGGGCAAGGTGAGAATCCTGATTGGTACAGAAACACTGAGGTTCTGGAGTAGGGATGACTACGGCAGATGAGAAGATTTGTACGGCCTAGAGGGCCATCCACAAATGTCCATGCAATTGTGACTGTGTGGGGTGGGGATGCACAGAAATTTCCAGGACCTTCAGACATCTGTACTTCCTGTGGCCAAGGCCACTGTTAAAATAAATAATCTAAAGATGTTTGGATTCATGCCCTTCCCCGGGCAGTTGACCTTGTGGCCATCACTGCACAGGCAGGAACCCCAGCACTGACAGAAGAGAGATCCAGGGATGCGACTTCTCTGACCCAGCCAGCATGCTAGTGACTGGGTGGAAATGGACTTCATTGCTCTCTGGGTTTTGCTGACATTGAGGAAGGGCTCATTCTCCTAAATTGCAAGGAGAAGGGTGCGGTAGAGCCAAAATAGTTGGCAGATCTAACATTCTAAGAGAAATGGTCAATATGAATTTTTATGGGGAACATTGAATTCCTAACAGCTTTATTAAGGTACAACTGACACGCAGTGAACTACAAATATGTCGAGTAAAATGTACTGTGTTTCCGTGTGTCTGTAATCCTGCAAAACCACCATGATAGAAATAATGACCATGACCTACACAACAAGGGATTCCTTGTGTCCCTTTGTAATCCTTCCCTCCTGCTATTTCATCTTTTTTTTTTTTTTTGGCTCAATTTGCAAACAACAGTGATCATTTTCTGAATAAAATCATATAGTACGTATATTGGGGAGACATGAGGGCTCTGGCTTTTCGTATAACTAAACTATTGAGATTAATCCATCATCTTGTTGCATGAATCAAGAGTTTGTTCATTTGTATTACTGAGTAGTATTCCATTGCATACCACAACTTTTTCTTTTGTATCCATTTAATTGTTAATGGATGTTTGGGATATTTGGCTATTACAAGTAAAGCTCCTGTGAATATTTGTGTGCAAGTTACAGCTGAATACTATTCCGCTGTATGGATGAGCAAGTTAATCCATTTACCTACTGAAGGACATATTAGTTGTTTTTAAGTTTTGGCAATTATGAATAAATCGGCAACATGTGTGTAAAATAAAAAAAAAACAGAGCCTGAATCCTAGTAAGCATGAGATATTTTTTGAATGGATAAATTAGATTTCATGGGTATGGGTTTTAGTGTGATTCCTTTTTGGGGCGAATCAGTGGCCAGTCTTTCTTGGCAAAGGTGTGCTGGGACCCAACTTAGCTCCTTAGAAAACTACTGAGCTCTGAGGTTGAAGACAATGTGGTTTTTATAATTCATCTCAATCATTGTTTTTCCCTTTTGTTTAATACCTGAATATTTTTCCCCAATCTTCTGTGCATTTGCTGGTTGTATTATTCATTATGGGTAGTTACAGCTATTTTTGCAATTAATCTTTAATTGCAAAACTTGCAAAGCATTTCACATAAAATAAATGATTTACAAATTAATCCCGGATCACCCGTTGGATAATTATCACAGGTCTGACTAATGTGCATGAAGCCCTTGCATGGCAGGAGGCCCTCTCCAATGACAATGTGTTGATTTTCTAATTAACAAAGGTTAAGTAGCATTTTTGCTTGGAGACCTATAATTTAAACTTATGACATTCATCACCAAGAAAGATTTCTACAGAGCATGTAAGTGAAACTCAAATAATTATCTCTGATTCTAGTGCATTAATGTCTTTTATATAATATATAATGACCATTTCCGGAGGAAAAGATTTTTCTTCATATTGACTAGCTCAAGAAAAGTACTCTCTCCTCACTGACCCATTTAAATATATCAAGGACCACGTAAATAAGAAAAGAGCTCGATTTATTTAGTTTTCCTTTATATAGAAAGAAATGGCATTTCACTCAACTGCTTTACAAATTAAGAAGAGAGAATATAAAACTTTATTTAATGAATGCAACAAATACAAATTAGTCTACAGTTACATGTTAGTGCCAGTTAAAATAAGAAGGAAAAAAGTCAGATAGCAGTGTAAGAAAAGGAAAAAGAAGAAAGAAATTTAGAGAAACTGAGAGTATTTACTGAAATATAGAGGACTAGACACATAAGTACAAATGAAGAGCCTGTAACTCATGGGCCAAAGCAATTTAGAGCTGGAAAGAATTGGAGACAGCGTCTAGTTTACCCTTTCTTATGGATGGGAAAACTGATGGTAAGAGAGATTAAGTTATCTGATGGAAGCCACACAACTAACTAAAAATAGTCCACAGTCCCAACAGGGAGAGATCCACAAACACAGATGTAAGAAAAGAAACTGATAGATGGAGACCTTTGCAAAGACTCAAGGCTCAAGACCCAAGACCAGCAGACGGAGAAAACTCTGCCCCCTAAAATACCTGCTGGCGTGGGCCCTGGATACATAAATAATTAAGCATACAAGCATACATCTAAACTTTTGCCTTAATGCTATACTAAAAATATGACCTAATCTACATGTATTTGCTCTGCCAATGACCCTTTTTAAATGCACTCTTTGTCATGTTAATTAACATTTATTGAGAACACTTTTACAAATATGAGAACACTTTTACAAATATTTTCTTCAAACTCTCAATCACTGCTGAGGATCCATTAAATATGAATTGTTTACAAGTTAAAATACATGCTAGAGAGATTAATCGTTAATCTCTCTGTAAAATCACAAAAGTGCTAGAAGAAAATGTAGTTGAATAATGATATTATTTTGTATTAGAAAAGGTCTTTATAAGCTTATTACCCAAGGCAGTAATCACACAGAGAAGGTAGTTAGATGAGGCTATATTAACATCCTAACTTCTATAAGGAAAAAAGAAAACACCACGTACAAATTAAAACACAAACTGGAAGGATATAATTGTAACATTTACAACAAAGAGTTAAAGCCTGAAATAATAATAAACACAAGAGTTTATTAAAACATAAACTGTTCTAGAGAAAAACATATTGCAAATGCCTTTAAAATGTGTATGCCTTTGAACCGAGCAGTTACACCTAAAAGTGTAATTAATTAATTTTAAAAATCAATTCTAAGAAAAACCCTGAAAAGTATGGGTTTTTATACACATCATATTATATAAAATGAAAATTGGAAAAAGCTTAAACGTCTAATGGTAGTGGAATAGCAAGCAGAGTGGTGGCGCATTCCCAGAACAGAGTGCTATGTGGATATTTAACAAGATGTCCTAGTTGCACATTAATTGTTTGGAAAATATTTCATGATGTGTTAAGTACAAAAAGCAAATTTCAAAACAACATATGTAGTATGCTCTTATTTCTTCTTTTTCTTTTACATATACGTATGTTTATAGATAAAAGTAGAAAAGACCGTTCACTAAAAGTGAAGTGGGCGTATCTGGGTAACATTCCAGGTTCTCTTTTGTATTTTGCTTGGTGATATGTTTATGGTTTTCACAAGGAAAAAGTATTACATTGGCAACTGGGCAAAAGGAGGGGGAAGATCTAAAAACAGCGATTAAACATTTTTGGCATATTTTGATAGGAGACTCATATCTTGTCTTAATTGACTAGTGATGAAAATGTAAATAACTAGGCGTTTATTTAATAAAAGGCCCTTTGGAAATCAACAACAAAAGCCATGGTGGCTAAAACGATAAAAGCCAAATTGAAATTTCTTCCTTCCTTTCTTTCCTTCCTTCCTTCCCTCCCTCCTTCCCTCCCTCCTTCCTTCCCTCCTTCCTTCTTTTCTTTCTCAGTCTCACCCTGCTCCCTGGGTAGAGTGCCATGGCACCGTCATAGCTCACAGCAACCTCAAACTCTTGGGCTCAAGTGATCCTCTTACCTCAATTTTAAAATTTTTTAGTAGAAAAAAGTCTCGTTCTTCTTCGGGTTGGTCTTGAGCTCCTGAGTTCAAGCAACCCACCCGCATTAGCCTCCCTGTAAGCCTACTGTGCTAGGATTACAGCTGTGAGCCACCACCCCCGGCCCACATTGAAATTCTAACACACAAAGCGTGACTCATGGGTTGAAATTCTTCCAAATCGGGCAAAGGCCCTAATTCTTTTCTGCACAGAGGTGTGAAGCCCAGCCGACAAGCCGTTGAAAACTGGGAAATCCTTCAAAGTAAATATTCTTTTTTTTTGCAGTTTTTAGCCGGGGCTGAGTTTGAACCCGCCACCTCCCGTATAAGGGGCTGGCACCCTACTCCTTGAACCACAGGCACCACCCCAAAGGGAAGATTCTTACTTATTTTACCATCAAATATCTCACACCTTTGATCAAAAATGACACTGGACTCTTTTCAATTAATCCTCTATTGAAAAAAATGTATTAAAAATGTTACTCTCTGGAGAATCATTAGTTCAAATCAAGACAGCACCGAATGAGAGAACCTCATGGCTTGGGATTTTAAAGACAATAGAGCAATTTGTTTCCCATTTCATTGATGTGAATTTACAGGTACAAGCAGGTGCAAAACCATCCCTGCCTTTACTTTGCCAGTCTTGACTGATGGGTCTACTGGTGTGTACCCTTTTTTCTCAGGGTAACAGAATTAAGTGACCAGAATCAATTACTGGCCTACCGGTCTTAGCCAAACTCCAACAAATGTACTAACTACTCCATTTCTAAAAACATCCAAATCTGTATGTCAGAAACACATGCATGTGGGGCCCCTGATCCCAAAGTTCTTCTCTGTATCTCTGCTGGCCAAGGCAGAACAGAATTTACTTAAGACTCTGGAACTGACAGATCTGATACAATTGCTACTCAAGAGCTGTGAGTCCTTCAGTTAAATGTATTAACTTCTCTAAGCCCCACTTTTCTCATCGGTACAATGGGGGTAATGAATATAATACCTATGTTGACAGCTTCTTGTGAGAATCAGGTAAATAATCCATATGAGGTCTGCAATTAAGTTCACAAACTCATCCTACAAAAAGTGCTACACACCTCATTGCTGAATATCACTACAGTCACCTTTGAAGTACTCCCCTTGGGAAGCTATTCACCAATGCCAGCACCTAGCCCACCCTTCAAAGCAATTTTGGAACTCTTTTTCTGTAATGATCCTCAGAGCTGCCATCATATGAAGAGGTTGGAAAATTAAGTTCACAAACTCATCCTAGAAAAAGTGCTACATATCTCATGGCTGAATGTCATCATGGTCATCTCAAAATACTCCTCTTGGCCATCTGGTGACATAGTGAATTTAGCGATAAGGTATGTAGCACTTTTCTTGGATGAGTTTGTGAACTTAATTGTCCAATGAATTGTGCTTAGCATCTAGTACATAGCCCTCAATAAAAGAGTAACGTGGTGGGTGGTGCCTTGGCTCAAAGGAATAGGGTGCTGGCCCCATATACCGGAGATTGGGTTCAAATCCGCCCCCGGCTAAAAACTGCAAAAAAAAAAGAGTAACGTGGATTTTATTTTTAATAGCAGTATCTTTTTCTCCAAATCCTCACCAGACATTTCTTTCAATAAGTTTTACCTCCTATTAATTTTAGATCCAGAAAGGTTGTTACTCCAAGATACAGGCATGTATATAAATTTGAATTCCTCCTTTTTTATACCAACTGCTTTAAAAAAAAAATAGCTAAGGATATTACAAACACAATTAAATCCACTTGCAGTATAATGCTTTGATAACTCTTTCTATAAAATTTGTTAGAAATATTTTAATATTTTCATGCTCATGAACCTCAGTCTAACTCTACAATTTACTCTAAATATCATGGCAAATGTGCACGTTGTGCCGTATGGCTTGCAGTGACAATTTAGACCAAAACAATGAAATATGAACTAACCTAGTAACGAAAGCAGTGCAGCTAACCTCCATGTGAAATTGCCTATTCCACCTTCCAGCTACCCTAGACATGAAGCCCTAGATACCTTTAATGTGGACTTCAAAGCAAAGCATTTCATGAGACAAGAACCAAGTTGTACAATTGCACTTCAAATGGATTTATGCCTTCCAACTAATTGACTAGTTAACTATGCTAATGTATTCACGTCTCTCTGCCGTTTTATATTTCTTCCAACAGACAATGCCATAGAACTGAATGTTGTCAGATTAAAGAGCACAGAACACAGAGATTTCTATAAACCTCTTTTCTATAGGAATCCAGATTAGACTTCCAAAACAGCTCATGTGGTTTTTGTGTTATCTCCAAACATTTCTGTAGCAAATATATTGCTTCTCAGAAGACAGCCTTTTTTAATTAGGTATTGCAGCCTGAGGCAGGAAGGCTTCAAGTCTTTCTGTTCAGACAGGACTAACTTGAAAGTGACAATACTGGATGCACTAAGCAGGCTCATCTTCTATCACAACTGATCAAAATATGGTGAATGAAACAGAGGCAATAGCAGAGTTCAGTGTATCTGAATTCCAGGCTTCTGTCCTTCCCAGGTGGTGCTGGGGGCCAGCAAGGCTTCCTGGGATGCATCCGTTCCTTGAGGATGAACGGGGTGACACTTGACCTGGAGGAAAGAGCAAAGGTCACATCCGGGTTCATATCCGGATGTTCCGGTCACTGCACCAGCTACGGAGCCAACTGTGAAAATGGAGGCAAATGCATAGAAAAGTACCATGGCTACTCCTGCGACTGCTCCAGCACCGCGTATGACGGGACATTCTGCAACAAAGGTAAGGCAGAACCCATTTCCAGAGCCATTCTGCACATCGTTTTATATCCAAATCTTCTGTTTAAAGATTTTTCGGCTATAAATAACTGTATTTAATTCTGAGGTTAAGGTGGTCAGAATTTTTCTCCCACCCAAGGTAGGAAGATTCCTAAATCAGTCCCTAATCATTTTTGTTTGATAAGAGAAGCTTTGATTATGGTTCAGAATTGCCCCCAAGTATTCACTGACTGAAATATTACAAAGCAAACAGCCTCATCACATTTTATGATAAGCAACGAAATAAGTGGCCTCGAAAAGGGTTCTCGGGCCTTACCCTCCACGGAGGGTCTCCCGTTGAGAGATTGATGGACGGAGCCCTGCAGTGAATCACAAGTGCAGCCCGGCGTCTCGATGCCCCCCACACCCTTACAGTTTCGAAGTAAGAGACTGGACTTAAGCCAGACCCAGAGGAAATCTCCTTTGGTCAGTCATTGCAATTATCATAATCATTCTTACTCTTACTCAGGATGCCTTTATGAATGGTTCTTAGTCTAAACTTAACTGCAGGAATTAACTGGTCCATTTATATAACATCTGTTAGTACTGTGTTATTTTAGTCTTAAATAATTCCTTTAATCCCCCATAAATTCCGCAGAGCCAGGGAGCCCAATGCATATGCCTATTATCACTCGGGATATACCATGTGATATACCCGGGTGAAAAATGTGCTCGACAGCTCTGTGACTTAATTTCCTATATGTAAACAAGAGGGATGGAAAGAAGAGAGGCTGGCACTTTTCCTAAGCTACCATTGAAATGCATGTAAATCACTCTTCTCTTTCTAATGAATGTATAGCATTTGGGTGAAGTTGTCTGTAAATGGTTGGTGCATCTCTTAATAAGAAGCTTTACATAAGTAGCCTGTTCACACTCTTGGGAACACATGGAAGGTTGTTTACGCTGGCATTATTCACACAAGATGCTCTACACAGAAGGAGGAATTGTTCCATAACATCCTCGGTACCTCCAGGCGGCTGTCTGGCAGTGCTATAATATGAGCATACAAATCAGGGCAGACGGGTTTGAAGAATGAGCAGGAGACAGCAACCAAGGTGGCCAGGAGCACCATCATGGAATAAAACCTCAGTGCATTAACAGTGCTGCTCCAGTGCATGTTTCTGCTCACAACGACGTGGTTCCGTGATTTTCCTGTGGCACACAATGGAAGGGGCTTGCAGAATGCATTAATTTTGCACTTGTAGAAATGACAGTCTTGTAATTGCCATTTATTGTGCTTGATGCTAATTTAATGCAGTCATTTCCTTGCCACAGTAATGTCTGGATGCAATCAAGCAAGCACTAATGCCAGGGAGATTCCTCTCTATAAGTACCAATTTAAAGAAAATCACGATACCCTTATTTTTGGAGAGTTAGGTTAAACACGGAGGCTCACACAAAACCTCTGGGGGTTAATTGGCAATATTCATGAATAGAAAGGCAAGAGTTTATCTCCTTCAGTTTAGCCAACATCGGCAATAAAGTTCAATGAAGCCTATTTGCTTCCTTTGATGTTATTTCCAAGGTTTACGCAAAAGCCATCTAAATATTCCTTTAATATGGGTTTAGTAGGATGAGTATACATTTGACTTAATTGGTGGCTTTTATCAAAAATAAAAGATTGAAAAACACATTTGGAAAGGATTTATGAGCATCCTACTGAGTCATGTATCTTCTCGGCTTGGGGAGAATGACAGGAGTGCTGGTTTGGAAAAATCGCGCGACCATCCATGAGAGCCTCATCTGTGCAGAAGCACGTTCCTTGGTGTGTTGGGAGGCTGATCGCTGCGAGTCTCCCAGCCTGGCGCCTCCCTGCTCTGGGCCTCGTCCTCCTCCCCAGGCAGACTGTGCGGCAGGTTCCTTGACACCCCTTGACACGGGCGCTGCGGCTAGACAGCTCAGCCTCTGGACAGAGTAGCCACACGAATTGGCCAAGGAATGAGCTCTAGGAAAGCCCTTCTCTGGCCTTCCTGTGATAAGCGAGGTCTCTACATTGTGGAAGCAGAAATATATTCACAGTATTTTGCTAAGAGAATGAAGTACGTCTCCAACTACCACACAAAATCCATATAGCCCAGACACTCCTGCCTGCTGTCCTCTGCCCTCTTATCATAAACTGCTTCCACTGCCTTTTTCAAATGTATCCATAAGGATTTGACCACCTGTCAAAGTGTTGGCTCTCCCAGGGCTGTTTTGCATCTTAAACAGGAGTGCTGCATGCAGAACATTTTACATTTTTTAGAGATAGCACAAGGACATTTTGGAAACCCTGCCCCCTGATCATACAGGCAATCCATTCATCTGCCTGCAGATAGCTGTGCAGTATCCCTTCTTCTCAGAACGTTCACCAAGCAGCGGCTGTATCACTCAGCTGAGACGGGGCCATTCCACGGTGTTGGCCGAGGCTGCAGATGCTTCTGGGAGCAGAGCTCATCCCAACCTATTTAGAAGGCTTGACTGAGGCTCTGTCATCCCCAGGAGTCCTGGGACCCCATGGAGAGTTGCTTGGTCATACCAAGGTAGTTCTGTCTAAGTATATTCCTTCTTGGGTGGTCAAGCTCCCAAACACTCAAGAATTTTATGAGCATCAATATCATTTTTATTACTAAGCAGAAATTAGAAACCTGGTTCCCTATGTTTAGGCACGCTACTTCTGTGTCTGCTCTGTGTTTTTAAGCAAGATGGAAAATAACAGACTCAGAGGGGCTACAGAAATGTGGTTGAATGCTATAGGGAGTTGAATAGTGTCCCTCTAACATTCGTGTCCACCCAAAACTACAGAATGTTTGCAAATAAGGCATTGTTTGGAAATAAGGTCTTTGCAGGTATAATTAAGTTAAGGGGAGGTCATCCTAGACTAGCGTGGGCCTTAACTCCAGTAAGTATGTCCGTATAAGAGGAAGAGAGATAAAATAAGCAGAGGAAAAGGTCAAGTGACAATGGAGGCAGAACTTGGAATGACGCCACCACAAGCCAATGCCACCTCCACCAGAGGCTAGAAGAGGCAGGAAAGATTCTGCCTTAGAGTCCTGTGAGAAAAGTGGCCCAGGTACACCTGGACTTCAGACTTCCGGCCTCCAGAACATTGAGAAATTAAATTTCTATTGTTTTAAGCCACCCCAGTTTGTGGTACTTTGTCACGGAAGCCCTAGGAAAACAATACAAGTGCCAATAAAAAAATCTATAGTCTATATACTATTTCTGTTCTTAACAAGGATAACAGCTGATATTGGTTCAGAACTTACTGTGTGCGAGGCGATACATTAAGCTCTCTAATTGTGTTAGCATCAATTAATCCTCACCACAGCCTCATATGATAGTAGTGATTATTATTCCTATTTCACAGAGGCTGAAATGGAGACACAAATCAGTGTAGTGACTTGCCCCAAAGTTCTCACACTAGTAACTGGCAAAATTCCCTTTTCTTTAATTAATTTTATATCAATTAAAATCATGACCCTTTAGTCTTAAAGGATTGAATAAAAACCTAGAACATTATTGGACGCATAATTTATCATAAGAAAAAGTAGAATATAAGATCTGAACAGGGTCTTTCTTTTTTGCCACACTTAGTTGTCAGGTGTGTTCTTTCATTGACTCATTGCTTGGACAAACATTCACTGAGCACCTAATGTGCCCAGGAGCCTTGAATATATGTAGTTGAGTCTGACTACTATATGTAGTTGAGTCTGACTACTCTGAAATTTTCAAAACATTTCAATGGTTTATAGATACAAAATCTTGAAGGCCTGGAATATGTGATAGCAATGTGTAGGAATCACAATGTCACCCAGGCTGCCCGAAACAGTTCTTCATTGTGACCTTTCACCTAGCCAAGCAAGATAATAAGCAAGAACTTATCATCGAGAGGCACAAAAATAGCAGAATTTACATGTCTGCACTTTTTTTCCTATAAAAATTTTCATGTTATTCCACCAAGCCAGAACTGTACTTGGAAAAGACTTACCTTTAAACATTCTGAGTCTATTTTATGAGTTTAGAGAGTTCTCTTTTCTTCTCAAGCGTTCACTTGTTGTCGCTTGAAGCCTCTGAAACTTTCAGAGCCAGGGTCATGGGACTGCTGAGGGACAAAGAGTGAGGGATGGAAAGCTCCGTCACTGCAGTGCCACCAACACGGGCCACCTTCGCTGTGGTCCAGCTAAGTTTCCTCCTCCTCCTGTGAGTATCATGACATTGACTAATATTTTTTGATCTGTATTATTAATGTGGTAGAAGAAATTATTTATGGCCAATCCAAGTCCCAACCTGGAAAACTACAGTGAAAATGGATGTGAGTTGAATCCCTCTTCCCCACTTTCCTATTGTGTAACCTTGGGAAAATTGTTCACCACTGAGGCTCATCTTCGGGAATCGTAACACCCGCTTGTCAAAGCCACTGTGAAAATAACACGAACTAATATGAACACACTTCCCAGCAGAGAACCTGGCACACATCACTCAACAGCAAATGTCACTCTTCCTTCTCAGCAGCTCTTCCCTTTTTAGTCTTGTTTTTGTTCTTACTTTAAATCACATCATCCTTTACCCCTTCTCTGAAAGCCTCAAACTTCCAAAGCCTAACTGGCATCACTCCAATGATCCCTGAGTACTAAGTTATCACTTTGGAACTCCAGGAGGAATGGCAGTATCATAAAATAGTCATCTCCACTTCATTTTGCTTACAGTGATAGATAGAGGAACAGGCAAAGATTCTGGGAGATACAATTGACAACAGCACCCAGTGCATCCCAGAGGTCACACCAAGTATTGTGAGTCCTTGTGCGGGGCACCCATCCATCAAGAGCCAACCTAGGTCACTTTGGCAGCTCCTGCCTCCCTGCCTCACCCGAAGCCCCGCAGGAGACAAGAACACACTGGAAAGGTTCTGGCTCCGTTTTGCTACAAGGAGCCCTCAGACTCAAGTTCAGGTTAAACCTCCAAGGAAAAGAGGGTTTTCCGTCTTGCCTCCTGGTATGTTTCCTTTTGGGTGAAGACTGCACAGATTCTGCTGCTCAGCTCCTGGTGTGAAACAGGGACCAGAGTGCCGCCCTGGCCTCCCCTCTGAGGGAGGATTAAAGTCGATGAATACAAAATATGACAAACAAGCAAGGGAGAAAAAGAGGAAAAATAGTGGAGTTATGCTTCTTAGAATCTTATCCCCGCAGGAAACCACTTAAGCTGTTGGTGGCAATGGCCGTTTTGTCTCAGGTCTACTCGCCCAGTCTCCCTAATCCCAGCTTGCGGGCAAATTCCATGGCAGTGGGAAGAGACGCTTCGCACAGGTGTCTCTTTCATTTCCAGTTGGAGCAGGAGGTTTGATAGATTTGGAAGATGGCCCGAAGGAAGAAAAATAGAATCCTTTTTCCCTTTTCTTCTAAGAGCATTATTTAAAAAGGGAAAATCCTCTTCTCTCTTAATGTTTCTTGCGTGTTCAGGCCTTAGGATATAACATAAAAGTATCATGGTAACTGTGATGGTTCATTTTAGGTGTCTACCTGACTAGATTAAGGAATACCTAGAAAGCTGGTAAAGGATTACTTGGGGTATGTCTGTGAGGGTGTCTCCATACGAGATGAGCACATGAGTCAGAGTGGACAAACTAGGGACAGCGGGCCTTGATGTGGGCAGGCACCGTCCGATGGGCTGAGGCCAAGTGAACAAAAATAGAGAAAAGGCAGAAGCGTCATTCTATCAACTGGAGCTGGGACACACAGTCCCTGGCTTACAGTCCAGGTTCCCTGGCCTCTGCACTCCAGGACTTACACCAGTTCCCCTCTCACACCCCTGTCTCAGGCCTCTGGCCTTGACCGATAATGACACAGTTGGCTTCCCCAGTTATGAAGCTTTCAGATCCAGCCTGAGCCATACCCCCAGCACCCCGGGGTCTCCAGCATGCAGAAAGCCTGTCATGGGACTTCTTGGCCTCCATAACTACAGGAACTGATTTCTGTAATAAGTCTCTGTCTCTCTGGAGAAACTTAATTAACACAGTAACACATGAATGCTTAAAATCTTTTAAATACAAAGCGGAAAAAGTAGGAAAATGCTGATGAGCAAAAGTTCATAAACACTTAAGGACCAGAGAAAGCACTTTTGACTTGATTCCAAAAAGTGAAAGCCACAGACAGAGCTGAGGAGTTTAAGTGACTTCCTCACACAATCTGGTGGCTGTAAAATAACACTCCTCCTAGCCAGCACTTCTCTGTGGGGGTCCCAGATATTAGGGAACTTGGTCAATTAACCTGCTCAGAAGAAAGGATTTAAAGCTTTAGTGGATGAAAAGCCAGTAAAACTTTCTAAATATAATAGAGGACAATGTTTTTTGGACATTTATCAGTTGTAGGATAAATAACATTTTTTTTTCAAGTTTGCACCATTATCTAATCCCTACCAGTTTGGGGGATATGATTGATTTTTTTCCCTGTGTATTTTATGTGTGTACATTGTTAAGTGTTTTCATTTCCCATTCGTTGGCCACAATCAGAACTCCAAATAATGTGAAGTTTATATAATGTGAAGTTTATAAAAATAACACTCTTCATCTTTTCCGACATGTTAGCTCCTTCCTCTGAAACTCTATACAATTTTCTTTTTTTTCATGAGCCTACAGGGAACCAATCTGATAAGCTGTCCACGTTTTTGGCTCCCTGGCAAGCAGGTCCATTCACAAATGTCTGAGCACTTTATTACGTCTGCTGGCTGTGAAGGCCTGCGGACAACAATATCGTCACGCCCATCTTCTGTGCTCGTCATTTCTAACAGGCAGCTCTGGCCTTAGCCCCTGGGGTCATTCTGGGCCTCCCTTGGTCAGAGGAAATTTGCTTTCTTAAATGATCAAGTCTGAGGGTTTTCAAACCGATGCCTCCAATGTTCAGAATCCGATCCCCTGCCCATCTTAGGGACCAGCCTCCCTCTGGACTCCTGTTCCTCCATTTTCCCTTCTATCAGTTCCAATCCATTACAAAAGTGGTTAATTTACATGAATGGACATTTTTTACTTTTTTTTCTAGTTAAACCCAAACCCAAGGCAACAGAAATTATTAGTACTGCGCTATCTGGGCCACCCTTTCCTTGGCATTTTAAATGCTTTATTTTCATGATTTCATGAGGACTGGGCACAGGATATTGTAAAATGTTTAACTTGATCTCATAATGCAAACTGCTTCTTTCAACGTATGAGTTATTAGTCTGAGATAGCTTCTAAAGAGTTCAAGTTCTATAAGGCAAAGATGCTCAACTCAATTGAATTATTGTCAATAAAATTGAGCATGCCTGCACTCTGTATGAATGAAGCAAGATCAGTTGGCTCCATCATTAACAATAATTATATTACTTTGTAGACACTGGCACAGTGAAATATGGGTGTGCTCACTGACAGCTCCTCTGTGAGAAGCAGGGGACTGCCAGTGAGGAACACGCCAGAAGGGAGTAGACAGGCCAGCGCAGTGGCTCACGCCTGTAACCCTAGCACTCTGGGAGGCTGAGGTAGGTGTATTGCTTGAGCTCAGGAGTTCAAGACCACCCTGAGCAAGAGTGAGACCTCGTCTATTCTGAAAATAGAAAAACCAGCCAGGCGTGGTGGTGGGTGCCTATAGTCCCCAGCTACTTGGGAAACTGAAGCAAGAGAATCACTTGAGTCCAAGAGTTTGAGGTTGCTGTGAGCTATGATGCCCTGGTACGCTAGCCAGTGGGCAACAGAGTGAGACTCTATCTCCAAAAAAAAAAAAAAAGAAGAAGAAGAAGGATGAGCCAAAGCTTGGAGCAAAGTAGAGGTGACAGATATAGCTGCAACCCCGAGGGTAGCTGACTAGAGGACAGAGAGACCCCTGTACATGGACAACCCATGAAGTCTCCCCCAGGAAGACTGGTTTCAAAGTGCTGTCCAAGGGCAGCGGCGCTGTGAGTGGTGGGTCGCATCTAACTCTGAGGGCAGAAAACCCTCTGAAAAACATTTGTCAAGAAAGACTCTCAAGTCTAAAGATTCAACTTCACACATCATGACAAAAAATAAAAAAGACGTATCATTAAGACCCAAAGACAAAATGTTTAAAACATCTTAGTTTTTGAAAGATTATCTTTTAAATAATGCAATTGATAGTTTCAAGAAATAATTATTTGCTTTTAGTATTACAAAAGTGGATTGCTTTAGAAAATGAAGAGCAAGCGAAATATTTTAGGCTTCAGATTAGTTTAACTTTTTTTCAGTTGATACTCCACCAGCCAATAATATGTTACGAAACTTTGCCTCCATTAGTTCCTCATAGGAAAACAATAGGGAATTTTTCTATCTTCCAACATGTTATTGTAGTAATGAGTGCACTTTGCACAAAATACACAAGCAGCTCCCTCCAGTTTCTCCCCACACTCCGAGCTTCCAGATAATGTTATCTGAGCCTGAAGGACACCTCTCTTTGAGTATTTCTTCTTTGTTTGTTTATTTATTTTATTTTTTGGCACAGAGTCTCACTCTGTCACCCTGGGCAGAGACCTGGCACCACAGCTCACAGCAACTTCAAACTCCTGGGCTCAGGCCATCCTATTGCCTCAGCCTCCCAAGTAGCTGGGACTGACTATAAGCATGGGCCACAATGCCTGGCTAGTTTTTCTATTTTTGGTAGAGACAAGAGTCTGGCTCTTGCTCAAGCTGGTCTTGAACTCCCGAGCTCAAGCAATCCACCTGCCTCAGCCGCCCAGAGTATTTCTTCATCAAAGATACCCCTTTAAAGATACCACTTCAAAGACAGATCAACAAATTGATATGAAAATAACAGACTATTTCTGCTTCATGTTAAAGAAGGTCTTCTAAGAACTTCTCTTTATTAACTTAAACATTACTAAATTTTATCTGAGTATTCTGAAGTTCAGACTTAACTATCGCAAATTCGCTCCCTTTAGATTTGCACAGGGGACTTACCATCCATCCACCCCACTCTGGGCCAGTTTCACTCTCTGTTTTTCTCCAGGGAGGTGGATCAAGTATGGCTTAGAGAAAAGTTCCCAAATTCTAGCCCATGTGTGAATCCTTCCCTCAGCACTCTTCACAGGCACCAAAATATCCCCTCAGATCTTCCATTCTTTTCCACTCTCTCTGACCAGCAACACAACCAACACTATTCTAAATTAATCTTTTTAAAGTACTTTTTGAGTTAATCCCAGTTAAAGAGGGATGCTAATATTATATAGACTGGTGGACCAAGAAGAACCTGAATTCCAGTGTCAACATTATTGATAACAAAGTGAGCCATCACATAACTATTTCTTTATAAATGGTGTTAGTTATACAAAATGTGTTATTCACAGGAATAAGGATCAAATAAGCTGGTGGGTGTGCAAGTGCTCTATAAAATATTAATGTCATAAAATGCAAACCTTATTAACAGTTACAAAGCCCAGCAAGACTTCAGACCCCCCAGTCATCCCGTTCTATGGTGTGTGGTGTTGTGGTTATATTGTTATATTCAGCCCAACATGTGAAGGCCATGGGCTCTGATTAAATTCCTGCCTCTGTCATGGAATTGTCCTGAATCATTTGGCCTGGAACATCATTAAAGCAGAAACTACACTTGAGATTAAGTAAGAATGAATTCTGAAGCATCCTCTCGAGGTAATTATTGAGATCTTGAGCACACAGCATTGATTCCTTGAATATCGTAGAGAGTTTCAGAAAATAGAAAGTGACTGCTATATTTTAGAAAGCTCATCTGAAATTTTCCTATTATCCCGAATGATGAACAGTCTCTCTGTATCCTCTGCCCCATTACTGAGGATGACAACTCCAGTTCAGATTAGTGAATTCAGATTTTTCTCCTGTCTAAGCCAAACATAACCCAAATATTTGCACAGGACTATTTCCCATCACCACTTTGTTTCAGAATCTGAGATTAATACAGCTATAAGTAAAATGCTTTCTAAAGCTTTACTAGTGAAGTAATCTAATTTTATTCCCTTTTAAATAGGTCTGCTTTAGCCTGTTGACTTTTATATTTCCTTAATAAATGTCTCTTATAATGGAATCTTATAAATTCAGTTAAAAATATAAATTAAGTCATGTATATCAAATTAAAACAGTAGACCAAGTTATGAATTTCAAACAAGTCCATATGCCCCCTCCTTTAGTAACTAAGTTAAAATGTTCTCCTCTGTGGCTTTGTATGATATCCTCCAGAATCGTAAGCCACATGCAGTTGTTACAGTACTTAATAACTTATTTAAAAATATCAAGATCTAGTTTTAAAAAGTTTTATTTCTATTGCTATAATGAATGTATGGTTATTCAGCCTCTTGGCTTTTGCCCTAACGTTTATTTTTTTTTTTATTTTTTTTTTTAATTATTTTTTATTGAGTCATAACTGTGTACAATGATTCAAGCTTGGAGTACAGTGTGCGGGCTTCCCATACAATCGGAGATATTTTTATCCACCTGATTAATGTAACATTCATGATAT
>CAUYRH010107830.1:0-11014 GCA_963574655.1 Perodicticus potto | reverse complement strand
CTCTGTACCTTTTATGTGTATCCTTGGGGTCACAGGTCACTCCAGCAGGGTTGATGTGCGTTATTCAACCTTCTCTTTTGGCTCAGTTCCAAACCGTTGGCTTTGTTGCTAAATTTCTGTCCTTTAACTCTCCTTCTGGACGTGAGCGTTTGCCGAAAGCTGGCTATAGACCACCATCTTGGCTCCTCCCTCCTATTTATTTTATTTCTTTTGGAGACAATGTTTTTCTGTCATGAGAGCTAGAGTGCCATGGTGTCAGTCTAACTCACAGCAACCTTAAACTCCTGGATTCAAGCAATCCTCCTCCTCAGCCTTCTGAGTAGCTGGGACTATAAGTGCTATCACAATGCCTGGCTACTATTTTCGGTAGAGATAAACTCTCACTCTTACTCTTGCTCAGGCTGATCTTGAACTCCTGAGCTCAAGGGACCCTCCTGGTTAGGCCTCTCAGAGTGCTAGGATTACATGCATGAGCCACTGTGTGGGCTCCTTCCTTCCTTCCTTCCTTCCTCTTTTTTTTTCCAATGCCATAAGACAGTTCATGAGTTTGTTGATGTGCTCTCTTTCTGTTTTTCAAATGTAGACATCCAATGCAATAATTTTCCCTATTATGACTGCTTTTGCTGTATTCTACAGGTTTTGGTAACTTTTGCCTTCATTATTTTTATGATTGAGGAATAACAATTTCCTTTTTTATCTCTTTCTGAACCCAACTATCATTCAGCATAACATTCTTTTCTGTTTTGCAGTTTTGGACTGGGGCTGGGTTTGAACCCACCACTTCCGGTATATGGGGCCAGCGCCCCACTTCTTTGAGCCACAGGTGCTTCCCTCAGCATAACATTCTTAAATTTCCAAGTCCTTGTGTGGGGATTAACGTTTTTGTTGGAGTTGAGTTCCAACTTTATTGCCTTGTGGTCTGAGAAGACACAAGGTGTAATTTCTATTCTTTTAATTTTGTATTCTATAATGTGGTCACTTTTTGAGTATGTACCATGGGCTGGCAAGAAAAATGTATATTGCTTAGATTTGGGATGGTGTGTTCTGTATATGTCTATTAATTCCATTTGTTCTAGAGTCACATTTAAGTCCTTTGCATCTTTGTTTAGTTTCTGTTTAGATGATCTATCTAGTTCTGTTATAGGGGTGTTAAAGTCCCTTATTATTATGGGGTTATTGGATATCATATTGCTCAGACCCATTAAGGTCTGTTAAATAAATCTGAGAGCATTTAAGTTGGGTGCATAAATATTTAAAATGTAAATGTCTTCTTATTGAATTGTTCCTTTGACTACTATAAAGTGTATCTTGGATGTCCATTTTTGTCTTTCTTAACTTTGTTAAATCCACTGGTATCTGAAAATAAGATTGCAACTTATTATCAAATACAAGTTAGGAGTTGCATCACTTATCTTCAGATACAAATGAATTGCTTTAAATCCACTTGTATCTAAAAATAAGATTGCAAATCCCCCTTTGTTCTGATTTCCATTTGCTTGTAATACTGTTTCCCATCCCTTAACCCTGAGTCTTGATTTGTCCTTCAAGGCTAGGTGTATCTGCTGCAGACACCTTATGGATGGCTTGTGCTTTTTTATCCAATCAGGTAGCCTGTGCCTCTTCAGTGGTGAATTCAGTCCATTCACATGTATTAAGAGAATTGATAAGTGTGGTAGAATTCTATTTATCTTCTTTTTTAAAAAAAATTAAATCACAAACACATAAATCATGTATACATTAATGCATTTATGAGGTACAATTTGCTGATTTCTTATAGAATTTGGAGCATTTACATCACACTGGTTAATATATACCTCATCTAATTTACTTAATTATTGTATTAAGACATTTATACTTGGCTCAGCGCCTGTGGCTCAACGGGCTAAGGCACCAGCCACGTACACCTGAGTTGATGGGTTCGAATCCAGCCTGGGCCTGCCAAACAACAATGATGGTTGCAACCAAAAAATGGCCAGGCATTGTGGCGGGCACCTGTAGTCCCAGCTACTTGGGAGGTGGAGACAGGAGACTTGCTTGAGCCCAGGAATTGGAGGTTGCTGTGAGCTGTGATGCCACGGCACTCTCTCCAGGGTGATAGCTTGAGGCTCTGTCTCAAAAAAAAAAAAAAAACGACATTTATACTCTAAAATTAATAGACCGGTCAAGTACCCTTGCATTATGCACCATAGGTGTGATCCCACCATTCACCATCCTTTGATCTGACCTACCCCCTCCTCTCCCATGCCCCCTCCTCCCTCCTTCATCCTTGGCTGTAGTTGTGATCTATTCTTCATATGAAAGTGTGAGTGATTGTAAATTGGTTTCATAATAGTACTGAGTACACTGGATATTTTTTCTTCCATTCTTGACATACTTTAGTAAGTAATCTGGATATGTTCCATCTCCATCCATGTAAATGTAAAAGAGGTAAAGTGTCCATCTTTTTTGAAGGCTGCATAATATTACATGGTATACATATACCACAAGTTATTAATCCATTCATGGTCAATGAGCACTTGGGCTTCTTCCATGACTTGGCTATTATGAATTGAGCTGCAATGACCAATTTGGTGCAAATATCTTTCTTACAAACTGATTTTTGGTCTTTTGGATATACACCTAGTAGAGGAATTGCAGGATCAAACAACAGATCTACTTTTAGATCCCTGAGTATTCTCCATACCTTTTTTTTTTTAACTATGGCATTTTATTTATTTATTTATTTGGCCAGGGCTTGGTTTGAACCTGCCACCTCTGGCTTATGGAGCTGGTGCCCTACTCCTTTGAGCCACAGGCACCACCCAATTCTCCATACTTCTTTCCAAAAGAGACATATTAACTTGCATTCCCACCAGCAGTGTACAAGTGTTCCCTTTTCTCCACATCCATGCCATCTGTAGTTTTTGGATTTCGTTATGTGAGCCACTCTTACTGGAGTTAGATGATATAGCAAAGTGATTTTAATTTGCATTTCTCCGATGATTAAAGATGATGAGCATTTTTTCATGTGTCTGTAGGCCATCTGCTTATCTTCTTCAGAGAAGCTTCTATTCAAGTCCCTTACCCACAATAAAATGAGATTACTTCTTTTTTTATTAATAAGTTTGAGTTCTCTGTGGATTCTGGTTATCAAACCTTTGTCAGAAACATAATGTGCAAATATCCTCTCCCATTCTGAGGGCTGTCTGCTTTCTTTACTTACTGTGTTCTTGGCTCTGCAGAAGCTTTTTAGTTTGATCAGATCCCAGTAAAGTCTTTTTGGTATTAGTTCAATTGCTCTGGGGGTCCTCCTCATAAAGTATTCTCCCAGGCCAATTTCTTCAAGTGTTTCACCTGCACTATCTCCAAGAATCTTTATAGTTTCGTGTCTTAAGTTTAAGTCTTTATCTAGTGAAAGTCAATTTTTGTTAATGGTGAAAGGTGTGGGTGCAGTTTCAGTCTTCTACAAGTCACCAGCCAATTCTCCCAGCACCATTTGTTAAATAGGGAATCTTTCCCCCAATTTATATTTTTGATGGGCTTATCAAAGATCAAATGATCATAAATGTCTGGGTTCAACTCTTGGTTCTCAATTCTGTTCCATACATCAGTCCTTATATTTTTGTGCCAAACCATGCTGTTTTGATCACTACAGATTTATGGTATAGTTTGAAGTCTGGTAGCATGATTTCTCCTGATTTGTTTTTATTTTTGAGTAATGTCTTGGCTATTCAAGGTTTTTTCTGGTTCCATATAAAATTAAGTACTATTTTGTCCAGATCGTTTAAATATGATGGTTGGTGCTTTGATAGGGATTGCATTAAATTTGTAAATTGCTTTGGGTAATATGGACATTTTAACAATGTTGATTCTTCCAAGCCATGAGCATGGCATGTTTTTCCATTTGTTAACATCTTCAGCTATTTCTTTTCTCAGAGTTTCATAATTTTCATTATAGAGATCTTTTACATCCTTTGTTAGGTAAATTCCCAAATATTTCATCTTCTTTGGCACAACTATAAAGGGAATAGAGTCCTTGACTGTTTTTTCAGCTTGACTATTATTGGTATTTATAAAAGCTACTGATCTGTGAGTATTGATTTTGTATCCTGAGATGCTACTGTATTCCTTGATCACTTTTAAGAGTTTTGTACTTGAGTTCCTGGAGTTTTCCAGGTATAAAATCATATAATCTGTGAAGAGTAAAAGTTTGATCTCCTCTGACCCTATTTGTATACCCTTGATTGCCTTCTCTTGCCTAATAGTGATGGCTAAGACTTCCATTACAATGTTAAAAAGCAGTGGAGACAATGGGTGACCTTGCCTGGTTCCTTATCTGAGTGGAAATGTTTTCATTATACTCAATTCAACATGATATTGGCTGTGGGATTGCTGTAGATGGATGGCCTCTATCAGTTAAAGAAAAGTCCCTTCTATACCTATTTTCTTAAGTGTACTGATCATGAAAAGATGTTGTCAAAGCTTTTTCTGCGTCTATTGAGAGAACCATATGTTCTTTCTTTTTTAGTTTGTTTATGTGATGTATGATATTTATAGTTTTACGTATATTGAACCAACCTTGGATAAAACCAATTTGGTCATGGTATATAATTCGTTTGATATGTTGCTGGATTCTGTTTGCTAGGATCTTATTGAATATTTTTGCATCTATGTTAATTAAAGATATTGGTGTATAATTTGCTTTTCTTGTTGGGTCTTTTCCTGGTTTGGGGATCAGGGTGATATGTGCTTTATAGAATGTGTTGGGAAGTATTCCTTCTTTTTCAATGTTTTGGAAAAGGTTAAGTAATGTAGGTACTAGTTCCTTTTTAACAGTTTGGTAGAATTCTGATGTGAAACCATCTGGTCCTGCACTCTTCTTTTTTGGGAAATTTCGTATAGTTGCTTCTATTTCAGTACTTGATATGGGTCTGTTTAGCATTTGCAATTCTTTCTGATGATGTCTAGGAAGTTGGTGTGCTTCCAAGTATTGGTCAGTTTCTTTCAGATTTTCGTATTTCTGAGAATAAAGTTTTTTGTAGTATTCATTAAGGATTCTTTGAGTTTCTGAGGTGTCTGTCATTATTTTACCTTTGTCATTTCTGATTGATGATATTAGGAACTTTATTTTCTATTTTTGGTTAGGTTGGCCAAAGGTTTATCAATTTTGCTGAATTTTTCAAAAACCAACTTTTTGAGTCATTGATCTTTTGAATAATTCTTTTGTTTTCAATTTCATTTAATTCTGCTGAAATTTTAGTTATTTCTTTTCTTCTGCTGTTTTTGGAGTTAGAATGTTCTTCCTTTTCCAGTTGCTTAAGATGTCCCATTAAGTTGTTGACTTCCTCTCTTTCCATTCTCTTGAGGAAAGCTTGCAGTGCTATAAATTTACCTCTTAGCCTTTGCATTATCCCACAGATTCTGATAATTCATGTCTTCATTATGATTTTGTTCCAAAAATTTGACAATTTTCTTCTTAATTTCATCTTTGACCCAGTTATAATTCAGCATAAGGTTATTTAGTATCCATGACTTTGTATGAGTATGCAGATACCTGGTTTTGGTGAGTTCAACTTTTATTGCACGATGATCCAAGAAAATACATGGAATAATTTCTGTACTTTTAGATTTGCTGACGTTAGCCTTGTGACTGAAGTTGTGATCAATTTTGGAGAGTGTACCATGGACTGATGAGAAGAATGTGTATTCAGTTTTGTTAGGATGAAATGTTCTGTAGATGTCTGTTAAATTTAGTTGTTGTATGGTGACGTTAAATCCAAAATTTCTTTGCTTTGTTTCTTATTGGAGGATCTATCCAACACTGCCAAATCTTTCTTATTGGAGGATCTATCCAACACTGCCAGATTTTGATGTTAAAATCTCAAACGATTATGGTGCTGGAAGATATTGAATTGCTCATGTCTGTTAGGGTCTCCCTTATAAATTGAGGAGCATTCTGGTTGGGCGCATAAATGTTAATAATTGAAATCTCATCATGTTGAGTGTTTCCCTTAACAAATATGAAGTGACCATCCTTATCTTTCCTTACTTTTATTGATTTAAAGTCTAATGTATCTGCAAATAAAATTGCCACCCCTACTTTTTTCTGGTTTCCGTTTGCCTGGATTACCGGTCAACCTGAGTCTACGTCCATCCCTTCAACCTGAGTCTACCTTAAGTAAGATGAGATCCTTGTATACAGCAGATATCTGGCCTGAGTTTTTGTATCCAGTCAGCTAACCTGTGCTTCTTAAGAGGATGATTTAAAGCATTCACATTAATTGAGAATATTGATAAGCCTGGTAATATTTTGAGTGTCAAGTTTTTTGAAAGTCCAGTGGACTTTTAAAATCTTTTTACCATTGTGGAAATTGGGGTTTGGTCAAGAATTTCAGAGTGAGTTTACTTTGGTGGTAGAGCATTGTGTCATTATGGAGGATGGGTCTGAGAATATCGTGAAGAGCTGGTTTGGTTATGGCAAATTTCTTCAACGTGTATATGTCATTAAAGTATTTAACTTTTCCGTCATAAATGAAGCTCAGTTTAGCTGGTTACAGGATCCTGGGCTGAAAGTTATTTTGTTTTATGAGATTGAAGGTTGATGACCATCCTATTCTGGCTTGAAAAGTTTCAGCAGAGAGATCCACAGTCATTCTAATATTCTTCCCCTAGTAGGTTATGATTTTCTTATGTCTGGCTGCTTACAGGATTTTCTCCTTCAAATTAACTTTGGCAAAGTTAATTACAATGTGTCTACAAGATGCTTTTTTTGGGTTGAGTTGTACTGGGTTTCTGAAACTGTCTGCTGTCTGAATTTCAGTATCTCTTGCCATTCTTGGGAAGTTCTCCTTAATTATCTCTTGGAGTAGAGTATCTGTGCCTTTTGGACCATTCTCTTTTCCTTCAGGGATTCCTATCAGGCAAATGTTTGCTCTTTTGGAGTGGTCCCACAGTTATCTCAGGGAGTGATCTGCTTTTGCTCTCTATTTCTCTTCCTCTTTAGCATTTGGGAGCATTCAAAGGCTTTGTCTTCAATGTCTAAGATCCTTTCTTCTGCCTGCTCCATTCTGTTACTGAGGGAGTCTACTGTATTTCTCATATCTCTGAGGGCTGCAAGTTCTTGCCTCAATGTGGCAAAATCTTTGGTGATTTTGTCTTTGAATTTGTTGAATTCTTGAGAGAACTTTTGAATTGCTCCTTGAATTTGTAATTCCATCTTTACCTCCATTCTGTTAATCTTATTTGCAATCTAAATTCTGAATTCAATACATGACATCTCAGCCATTTGTTTATGATTGTTGTGTATCCTTTGTCATTCCTTTTGGGAAGTTAATCTACTCTGATTATTCATGTTGCCAGAGTTTTTCCACTGATTCCGCCCCTCGATTATTTTTTACCATTTGGCTAGAAAAGCTGGTAAGGTGAAATTGAATTGAGGGCTCTTGGAGTTGTAATTAACCAGACCTTTACCAAAAAACTGGGACTGGTGATTGCAGCTTTTACCCTAGAGCTTTATGAAGGTCCCATTCAGTACTACAGCCTAAACTCTGGGACCTGCTTGGTGGTGGGGCTAGAAGGCTCTGACCTGGATTTGGCTAGTCTCTATCCAATCCTTGTGAATCAGTGGCTTTGGGCTGAAATCTCAGCTGTGGAGATATATAAGCAACTAAGACACCGTGCTGCCCCCCTGCCCCACAGGCGACAACTGGAAGAGGAGAATCCCACACTCCCACAACACCACAACCAAGGTACAACTTTGGTGGGTACAACCTCCCTGCCCTAGGTGAAGAGTTCCAAACCAATTGTCCTAGTCCAAACCGACAGTGATCAGGTGGAAGAGTTCGAAAGGTCTTCAGCATCTAGGCAGCAGGTGTCCACTGGCAGCTCAAGAGTAACTCACTCTGGTGCTCTGTGGAGTCAGAAAGGCCCACCCAGCAAAATAGTACAGGGGGCTGGTGCCTTCTTCCCCACCTTCCACCTCCAACACACCCAGGCACTGGTAGCCCCACAGTGCTGTGGCCCAGTTCCCTTCAATGAGCAAATGCACCAGGGATTTGGGCCTGCCAGAGTCAGAGGGAAGTCAATGCCTCATTGGCCAAGTGGGAGGTTAACAAAGCAGCAAATGTTTTTCGCCCTCAGAGACCATGCCTCTGCCCCTGCTTCTCTGCTTCTCTAGTATCCCTGTAATGAGAGATCTAGCTCCGTTTGGCAGTCCACAGAATTGGGGAGGTGTCTCTCCAAAATTTTCCAAAATTTGTTGCTGGCATGATTGCTCTATTAATGCTATTGCTAGGTGGGAGGTGTCTCCACTCAGGTTCCCATGACTCAGCAGTTCCTGAGCCTCCACCCCATTATACAGAGACCCTAGCCTCTGCCCGCTGCTGAGTTGCTCTTTCTGAGAGCCAAGCCAGACACCTTCCCCTGCTGTCTTTCTGCACCATTACTGGATTCAGTTACAGTGTACCTGCAGTACCTCAGACCATGCAATGCCCAGTCTTAACAAAGAACTGTGAATGTTCTGGTCTCTGCAGGTGTTGGCCTTCTAGACCGCCAGGCCAGGGAGAAGGATGGACCAGGAATTCAAAGTGGCAGGTAAAATATTTGTTCAACTTTCATGCCAGACAAGAGAATGCCCAGACTCACAGCAGGGACTCTCTGGAGAAGGGGTCCCAGCTTCCAACAATTTGCTCCCATGGGTTGGGAGAAGAGGACCTTAGATTCACTGCTCACTAGTAGAGATCTCACAGCAAGCAATCAAGCAGCTTTCTTGGGGGAGGTGACAGACACGTGTCATCCTTGGGGTGGGTTCTGTAACTGATATTTGTTTCCTTGGAATTGCAGCTTGCCTCAGCAGAGAAGATGTACTGTTATCAATCTCTTCTCTCAGCTTGGCTCCCACCTTTCAGCTTTGTTGGGTTCTTTCTGGCCGTTATGTCTTCCTCTGGATGGGAGATTCTGTTGAAAGTTGGCTTCGGTTGGCTATCATCCCCTTTGCTCTTGTTGCATGTAAAAATTAGAGTTAGGGAAAATAGACAACCTGAAGTTTTAGCAGAACACAAGGCACATTGAAACAAAATGCACAAACAAACAAAAAGCCCAAACACACAAACAATCAACAACAAAAATAAACAAACACACACACAATCTTAAATAGCCTGATGTGAGCACTCTCAGCAACCATAAGATGAAGGGGAGGGCTCAGTGTCCGTAGCCCAGTGGCCAGGGCACCAGCCACACACACCAGGGCTGGTGGGCTCAAACCTGGCCCAGGGTCCGCTAAACAATGATGACAACCACAACCAAAAAATAGCCAGGTACTGTGGCGGGCACCAGTAGCCACAAGCCACCTGAGAGGCTGAGACAAGAGAACCACTCAGCCCAAGAGAGTTAGAGGTTGCCATAAGCTGTGACACCACAGCACTCCATTGATGGCAACAAAGTGAGACTCTGTCCAAAAAAAAAAAAAAAAGGGAAGCAGAGAAAAACAAACAAAATAATAATTAAAAAAAATTTTTTTTAACTCCTACAAGAACGGAAAAGAAAAAAAAGCAAAAAGAACAAGCAAATAGAGAAAAAAAGGCAACAAATTATATATATACATACATGTGACTATATATATGCCATAGGGATCAACTTTAGTAGGAATATATTTATGTTGCAATATACTTTCTGAACACCAGGTGGTGCCGTGAGTGGTTCCCAGGCTTATACCTGTCTCCCGGCTTAAATGTTCTTGGTGTTTGCCTGATTACCTCCTTGGTGCCTAGAACCTGCTGAACTGCTGATTCCACCCATCTCAAAAAATCTTCACAGGCAACAGTTCCTGTGAAGTGCAGGATGTCCTGGACCAGTTCCAAGGACAACTGTCTGCGGGTGAGACTCAAATCACTGCACCTGGCCTGTGCAGAAAGGTGCCTGCAGTGATTGCCATCTCCCAAATTCCAAAAGAATGGCCTCTTCCTATCTAGGATCTTTCCTGTCTGAGTGTCTCTCCTCCCGCCTAACTGCAGTGGTGCTGCACCAAATGGCACCCTACTCTGGTTGCCTAATTCTGCTTGGGAGTCCACACTTCACCAATCTTTCCACACAACCTCATTTCCCCAGGAACTGGGAACTGCAATCCTCCATGGTGGGGCTAGTTACTGCTGCTGCTTCCTGCAGCTGCTGCAGCCATGGGGCAGAACATTTTCCTGGCAGTCTCTGCAGGTCCAGATTATACTCCAAGTCCAGCAATCCACCAACTTGCTGTACACCCCAAACTACCACTCCACACCAATATTCCACTCCGGGAATGATCTAGCCCAGTCACTCTCACCTATTGTTCCAGGAGAGCTGAGCTAAATGTCATTCCCGTCTGTCATCATGCTCTACCTCCCCTATTCATCTTCTTTGTGAAAGTCTGTTGTGTAGTTTTATTCTTTGGGCCATTGTGGAAACTATGTTTTGACTTTTAGCTTCTGGATATTTACTTTGTTGGTGGACCATTGTGGTGGTCAGTGTTGAGGATAGGTTCAAGTATTTCCTGTGGAGCGGGTCTCATTGTGGTGAATTTTCTCATTGCTTGTATATCTGCAAAAGATTTCAGTTCTTCATCAATTTTGAAGGTTAGTTTAGCAGGATACAGAATTCTGGGTTAAAAGTTGTTTTGTATAAGAATGTTGAAGGTGGATGACCATGCTTTCTGGCTTGGAGGTCTGCTGTCATTCTAATGGCTCTGCCTCTGTAGGTCAGTTGGTGCTTACTCCTGACGGCTTGCAGAATTTTTTCTTTCATCTTGACTTTGGATGGGTTCATTACAATGTGTTTTGGGGAGGCTCTGTTTGAGTTGAGATGACCCGAGGTTTGATATCCATCTGAAAGCAGTGTGTCGGAGTCTTTAGTAAAACTTGGGATATTGGGCAGCCGAGTAACAGCTTCCTTGCGGCTGGGCACGGTGAGACTGGGGAGAGAGGACTTCAGGCATCTCTGGCAGGTGGGATCTACCCAGGAACTTCCCCTTGGGGACACAGGGAGACAGCGTGAGGCTTCTGGACAC
>CAUYRH010107828.1:0-14033 GCA_963574655.1 Perodicticus potto | reverse complement strand
ATCTTTCAGCTGAACAAAAATAAAACAAATATTTAAAAAACCCAAATACTTAGCATCCTGAATTTTATTGGCTAATATGTTACTGGAAACTAACATGAAGGAAGTAATAATTTCATGATCCCTTGTTTTAGCATTTACTATTCAGACAGGACCTACATATGTAAAGATGAAATATTTCTACTTCTGTTCATTGAAAGTCCATATAGTAAAATAGATAAAAGTAAATAAGGAAATAATAAAAAATGCTGATGTATATAAAAACATGAGCAAAGTACAATAAGAATAAAGTAAAATCAAGTCTTCCTTCTTACCTGGTTTAGTCAGAGAGGAATTAAACAAAGAGATAACCTTGGAGATAGGTTTTATAAGAGTTACAAGTCAGAAATAGGAAAATGTAAATTCAAGATGAAATAAAGAATATTCTTAAAGATATATAAGTATATATCACTTTACTTCCTAAAGTGTAGTGTTGCACTGGACCTACGTAGTTTTGACTGTAACAGCTGCATGCAGAAATTTTCCATTGGTTGTACTATCCTCATACATTATAACAGATGAGTAAAAGAGAGGACTTTTGAGCCTAATTGTTAAGATGCTGAAGAAAACATAAATTTTGATTTTGGGCTAGTCACAAAAATTTTTAAGGGTGTAGGGGGAAGAAGGAGATAATTATCTTTTAATGGTTTCTTTCCATCCTAATAGCTACTAATCTGTGGTTCAACTTTTTTGAGCCATCTGCAGCTCTCATGAGCAGGCCCATCTTGACACCTGATGTCTAATTTCATTTTTTCTTGTTTTCACAAACTCCCTTCCCTTCAGCCATACTGAAAAATGAAAGAAAAGAGAAATAAAATGATAATACAAAGATAGTTTGTGGCTCATCATTCTACTTTCTAGATAAAATAATAAAGAACAAGGAATATATCTTTTGATGGCTTTTTTTGTTTTAGAGATGCAATATTATCTTAATTATTGAGAGCGGAAAAAGCAACTATATGAAATTGATACTTATGTGAACTATATGCTTTGAGTTTAGCAACTAAGTCTAATTAAAACAGCGATAATGAAAAAAAGCCATCCATGGATTAAAAGTAAGTTCAATAATAATAGATCCTACTAATGTCTATTTTGTTTAATATTAACATGCAAATTAGTAAATAGATAGCATCATCTATTTAATGAAACCAATTTCATTTTAAGTTTGGAAGTATGGTAAGAAGTATGACACACTCTTCCCCTGGTGTGCTCATTAATATACTAAAAATCCAGTATTTTTCAATCAGAGTAGCTCTTTAATGACCTCACAGCCACCACTTAATCATTAAAACTGCTTTGCTCATTTGTGTTCTGAGCAAATCATCAAAAGAAAATTTGGTTTCTAAAAGTTCTTTTACTACCACTTATGTTGATGCTAACATTGGTCTTATGAATAGTATCTGTGCTCATAGGTAACCTGGGTAATAAAATTAAACTATCAGATTCTGGCATACTACATGTAAAATAAATGTGCAATTGAAAGAAAAACTAAAATTATTATTTGAAGACATTTAAGACGGGAGTTGGCCTAGTCTGTACCAGATATTGGAGAAGTATTTCATATGAGAATTATCAGGACTATTGGTGTTTTTTAAAAATGTACCTGAGCCAAACCTAGGATTTCTATTCAGAAAATATCAAGAAAATGAATTTTGACAAGGTTTTCAAATGGTTCTTAGGCATACAAATACTGAAAATCACCATCCTGCAGGGAGCAGCCAGGAATCTAACTGGCCTATTCCTTTTTGGTTCAGGATAGGAATGACTAAAGTGCCAGAAGATACTTGTGAGTCTCCTGATGGAAGCTTCTACTCCCTACCATTGCCAGTTAGCTTTGTCTTTCTCTTCAAGTAAAAAGAAAAAAGTCTAATGAAAGTGGTGAACTTTCCTCTGCTTTACCATCTCTAGTAGTGATAATCTAACATGCCACTCCCAGACTATTCAGTGAGAACTATATCACATGGGGAATGCCGTAATGACAGCTTCAAAACTGTCAGCCAGCATGAAGATTTATAAAAGAAACCTCAAACTCTGTCAATTGAAAGGAACCCCTCAACCTCCCACAGCAGGTGTAAAATTAGAGCCTTTGTAGTCTACCACCATGTTTATAGTTTAGCTAAATGTAAGGGATATGTTCCAATAATGTAGATTTTTAATAATTAATGTTTGTCAACTGAGTAACATGAATTAAGGAATAGGCTTATTTCAATGCAAAGTTTGAGCTCCTAATTTTTAACTAAAAAAGACTTACCACTTATATCCCTTACATATTTCTTAGTGAACATTCTATTAACTTAATCTACTCTAATTATGTCATGAGAGAATAAAATTTAAAAGCATAGAGATAAACAGTTGCAATTTATTTAACGTTCAATTTATTTAACAAAACTGAGTGAATATTTCTTGACAACTGGGTTATTCAATCATAATACTGCATTAAAATGTTCAGTTTTGGCAGTTGCAAATTCTTGAGTAGAGTTATGTTTTCTGATTATTATTGTTTGTAATAAATGGCAAGATTGAATTTAATGTTTTAAATATTTCAGTTTGGGAGGAAAATTGAATTTTATGAAATCTTTCTCCCTCCCCCTGTCTTTAAACTAGAATGCTTTATATTGTTTCTTTTCTCGTGGTTTTTTTGGGAGCACATTTTCTAACTTAGTAAGGAGATCAAACTTTTTCTGCTTTTAATCCCATTCTCTTCTCCACTTTCCAGGAGCAGGAATTCTGAGGGTTAGGCCAGGAGGAAATGCTGAGACCTGGAATGAGATCATGGCTCAAACAAAGGTGTAGAACTATTGAGAAGAGAGAGAATTTAAAAGTAATTTTCCATATTAATGCTTTTATTGAGTCTTTTTTACCCTGTCTTTCAGATTGGTTCTTTTTTCTCTGGGTCGTAAACTGCTGTGGACATAACATGACATTGCATATATATCTTCTATGATGACATCTCTTTCAGAAACCAATGGGCTTTTGTCATATTTGAATTAGGTTTTTAGCATAACCCTGTTTGGAATGAAGTTTAATCCCTGCAAAAATTTATTTCTAATAATTTGTGTTTAATAATCCAAAATGAGTTGTGTTGTTTTATTTTGCATCTTTTGTTATATCTCCTGCAAGAAAACAGGATAAAGTTTATTGGAAGCTGAGGTTTGGAGATTTCTCTTCAACATTTAAAGTATCTGGTCACACTGAAAGATCAGATATTTAACTGGGAATATAGAAACTGAAAAAGGATCTAGAGATTACATTGTTCAACATCTTTACATTATAGTTAAAGTGCTAGCTATAAATGATCAGGAATTTTCCCTAACCTATAGCAGATAATTCTGGCAAACAATTTTATTTAAAATAGTGGAGTTCATTTACCATTTCATGTGTTAACCTTAACAAGTTCCCTGTCCTAGGTAACTCAATTTCTTCATTTCTAAAATAGTAATGATAGAAATTCCTACTTTTGTAGATTTTACTTGACAATTATTTAACATATCTAAAGCATTAAAAAGTGTAGCACATGGTAAAACTCAATACATGCTGATTATAATTATTAATTTCATTGACGTGCATACTCTGATTCTTATACTTAAAAATAATTGTTTTCAATTTAATTTAAGTTTACTCTACATATTGATGCTAAACAATATGATGTTTTTAAATGCTGATTTTACTGATGCCAATGTTACTGTAGCTGAGTTAATAAAATCCTATAGAGCATACACTGAAGAAAATCTAAGGTTGACACGTGCTATAAGGAATGGAGCATTATTTTCATTCTGTTTATCTCAAGGATGAGATAAACATCCTTATGTATTTAAATAATGTATTATGTATACATACATATATGTTTATTTTTAGTATAACTTTTTTTGTTTTGGTCATTATAAATAATCATTTTTATAGTGAATAATTTCTCAATTCTTGCATTTTATTTCATTTTATTTATTTATTTATTTATTTATTAAATCATAGTTGTGTACATCAATGCAGTCATGGGGTACAATGTGCTGGTTTTATATACAATTTGAAATATTTTCATCAAACTGGTTAACATAGCCTTCACAGCATTTTCTTAGTTATTGTATTAAGACATTTATCTTCTATATTTAGTAAATTTCTGATGTACCCTTGTCAGAAGCACCGTATGTGTGGTCCCATCAATCCTTCTCTCCTCCCTTCCCTCTCACCTTTACCCATATTCTTGAGCTTTAATTGGGTTACAGCCTTCGTATGAAAGCTATAACTTGGTTTCATAGTAGGGCTGAGTACATTGGATATTTTTTCTTTCATTCTTGAAATACTTTGCTAAGAAGAATATGTTCCAGCTCCACCCATGTAAACTTGAAGGATGTAAAGTCTCCATCTTTTTTAAGATGCATAATATTCCATGGTGTACTTACACCACAATTTATTAATCCATTCATGGGTCAATGGGCATTTGGGCTTCTTCCATGGCTTAGCAGTTATGAATTGGGCTGCAATAAACTTTCTGGTACAAATATATTTGTTATAATGTGATTTTTGGTCTTCTGGATATATACCTAGTAGAGGAATTGTAGGATTGAATGGCAGGTCTATTTTTAGATCGCTAAGTGTTCTCCAAACATCTTTCCAAAAGGAACATATTAGTTTGCATTCCCACAAGCAGTGTAGGAGTGTTCCCTTTTCTCCACATCCACGCCAACATCTCTGGTTTTGGGATTTTGTTATGTGGACTAATCTTACTAGAGTTAGATGATATCTCAAAGTAGTTTTGATTTGCATTTCTCTGATGATTAAGGATGGTGAGCATTTTTTCATATGTCTGTAGTCTGTGCACCTGTCTTCTTCAGGGAAGTTTCTCTTCAAGTTCCTTCCCACCTTAAGATGGGATCACTTGTTCTTTTCTTGCTAATACGTTTGCATTATGAGGTGGATTGAAAATTACCCTGGGTATTGCAGAACAATTTTTTTCCATTCTACTACAAAACTGAAGATGTGTGCTTTCTTTGAAAATAAAGGAAGTATTATTCTCCTACTTGATTTGTATACATTTTTTATGTATAGATGGTTTTGTGGTCAGTAGAGAGTACATACTAGATGAACTGATGAGATCAGTATCCCAAATTGAATTTTTTTAGTAAATTCATTTAAATATTTCCCTAATTTTCCTTCATATTTTAATATTTAAGAAAGAATACCACTCCTATTTTTTACTTGAGTTGTGACTCAAATTGAAGAATATAAGAAAGTCATTACAAAAAATAAATTTCCTTTCATTTTTCACGAAAATTGGGTAATGAGTACCATTAGCTAAGAGTACCATGTAATAGCTAAATCAGGCTAATTAACTCTTGTGCCTCAGCCCAGACATTATGATTACCTATCTGAAAACGAGTTTTAGTTTGTAGGCACGCTAACTAGCTATTGCCTTCCATTGGTTGATATAGACAAGGAGCAAGGGAAAAATCAACCCCCCTAAGGTTTAGGACATTAGGTAGATTAATACATTCAAAGGAGAAAAATGAATCAATGATGGTTTCCTATCCCATGTTTCCTTTGGGGCATGATGCAGGAGTGTTCAGGGAACACAATTCTTCATGAAAACCAAAGAGAAGAGAGCTGAAATCAACTTCTAGTAGCCTTTTTTGAGATTCTTTTTGAAAGAAATAAGCTCTGTCTAAGATGGCATGATTAAAATCAGAGAAAATACACAAGCTTTTTTTTTTTTTTTTTTTTTTTGCAGTTTTTGGCTGGGGCTGGGTTTGAACCTACCACCTCTGGCATATGGGGCCAGCACTTTACTCCTTTGAGCCACAGGTGAAGCCCAATACAAAAGCTTTAAAAAAAATTCTGACCACTGTGGAAAAGACTGCTTCACTATTAAACTCCCTAAGAAACTACTTTTGATTTTTCCTGTTTAAACGTATTGAGAGTAACAATAGAACTGTATAAAGGATTTCAAATATAGTTAAGCTAATGACCTGGAGAATATCTTAAGCAAATGTTTAAATTTGATATGATAAACATCCTAGGTGCACCTATTTTATAGTTCTGAGAAGTAACCAATATGAAAGGCAAATATTTGACACTAAGGAAGGCAGAGTGGAGAGAGAGAAAAAAAAATTGGGATCTCGATGAGATCAAGAAAATTTAGATTAAACCAGGACAAGAGCTTATCTTACTTCTAGCCATTTTCTTCAATGGCATAAATAACCATGATGATGATGTTCTCATTGTTTAAGAGTTTTAAGTTGATTTTCTGTTTCTTATTGGCAAAATATTCCTAAAAGACAATTTCTTACACACACCAACAAACTGAGTTTGTTCAATAACATGAAATTAGACTGAAAAGGCTAAGAGGTCACAAGTGTAAGGAAAATAAAACAACACTCAAAATGGAAGAAGTTTCTTTAGACTAAGAACATTTAGAATGCAAATTCTTTGGGGCCATAGTTTGCACAGAAGTCAGACAGAAGTATTCTATTGTGAATGAGCTGGTTCAGAGCAAATTATCCAATTTTGTTTATAATTCATTTATGTTATATTGACTATAATAGCCATGAAAATCTAATTCAATCATTTATTTGTATTAAAAGACCACAGCCAAAAAAACTTTCGTGTTATCCTCTCACATATGGGGATCCATTTTGGCTCATATGCTTTCAGCTAGACTAGCATGACATTTCAAATGGTGTGTCCGTAGTTTGTAGGAGTTAAAAATATTAGGCTGTTTATTGTTGTGCTGCACTGGAATTTGAAAGGGACAGCTGATAGAGATGTAATTAAAATCTTTCTTGTTAAAGAATCTTATGAATTATTAAAATCCAGGTCCTATTATTCCTTCTTAAATTATTCTTTTTACCTTTTTGTTGCCTTATGGGCCACCCTCCTTCAAATGCTAAGCAATTACCCTTTATCAGGTCAAAGAAGCACCTGGGTCCATCTGGAAAGCTGAGATAAGGGCCCACATTTGAGCTTAAACAGCTGTTTAACTGGGCCTTAAGATCAGGTTGGAGAGAAAGCCATTACCCTGGGGCTTTCTGAACAACTAAAAGAGATTTAGTCTAGTGTACTTTATATCAATTCTTGGATGCCCTTCTCGATTTTTATAAAGCGTCATTCTCATCTAATTTCAAAGTACTAACTTGTCTTTATGTATATGAAATGCTTAATTGAAAATTGGACACAGTTTTGCAGACTAAAAAATAGATATATGTATATGTGTTATATATATATATACACTTTATATGTATGCACGTGTGTGTGTATATATACATATATATTCTTCTTGAAAGATAGGTTAACTGTTAATTTTATTAAAATAAGTAGAAATGGTTTTTATTTGGGCTGTCTCGTACTTGAGGGTTTGAAGCAAAATTTCTTTTATATATTAATTTTTTCTGAGTTTTCTGAGGTAATCTCTGTGTTTTAGAGGAAAGGAAGATTTATTTAGTCATTATTGAATTTAAAAGTAATTGTACATATTTCATCAAAGGAATTTTCTAGGTGAATGCTGTGATTGGAACTTGGTAGAAACTGACTCAAAGCTTTATGTCATAATTATGGCCTATCTTTATATCTATGAAATTGAATGTTTTGGGGGATAATCTAAAGTTTGGATCATGACCTTTTTACGCAAAGAAGTTTTATGAAAACATTTTCATGATGCCGATTTCTTAGATGCTGATAATAGGTCTTTAGCCAGCAGTGGGGTAGAGATTGGGAATGCTATTACGAATGCATATAGCAAAAGTTTATGAGAATAAAAAATTTGTTCTGAAATCAGTCTTCCATCAAAATAATTATCAATACATTAGGTAAAAGCAGTTTTCATTTTGTTCACATAAGGATAATAGCAGAAACATCTCTGGCAGTTCCAGAGTTAAAGCTGATAGGGGCTAATGCACATGACAGGCCTGCAGCTGGATATAAGCACTAAAAAAGGCATATAGGATCGTCAACGAAATGTGAAATTATGTTTATGGAGACATCTGAGCATAGAGCCTACAGATAAATGTACATATGACAGTGTTGATTAATTTTTAAGTTAAAGCCCAGAATTTGCATGACATTTCTACCACTGTGTTAGAAGTCTTCAGAAATACACTACTAACTTTTCTTCAGTGTGTATCATTTGTTTTGCTACAGCAATGTCTGTCACCTTGAAAATTTCTTTAGTGAGTTATGCATTGCAACAGAGATTAAAATTTCTGTTTTAGATACATATGTATGCCTGTTATATATATGGGTGTGTGTGTATATATATATATATATACATATATATATATATATGTATGCATGTATAGATAGATATATTAAACATTTACTATGGCACCGAGATAAGCATTTTCATGCATTATCTAATTCAATGCTAACAAAATGTTTAGGATACCTGAAATACTAGCATTACTATTTTTCAGGTGAATAATCTGGAGTCTAGATAGTTTTAATTAACTTTTTCATGTCACAACTGGTAAGTATTGGGATAATAATTCTAGCCCTTATGTTAGAGAATGTTGTTTATAAAAGTTATAAAAGGCAACTCTGTGATCATGTGATAATTAATATATTTTATTTAAATACTTTATAACAAAGTATGATTATGATTATAATTATTACTTGCTTAACTTTTTCAATATTTTAATTCTTTCAAGTATGCTGCCACAATATCAGAGTCTGAGGTTTTCTTTCTTAGTTCCACTATCTCAGCTCAGACCCCAGAGGAGCCGTCCATACTTATTTTAAATTACTCTAGGTAACCAGTCCTGATTATATAGTTTCTGTTCCATTCTTTCATCTTCCTTTCTAGGACTTCTCTAACTCTTTCTACACTAATTACACTTGCTCATCATGAGTGCTTGTTTTGTATATTTCCTTGCTCATATCAACTGGCTTCATTTAAACACCTAAATTTTCATGAGATTCTGAGTATAGAGCAGAAAGAATGGTGTTCCTTCCTTGTGAAGGGAATTGCTGGAGAATCAAGGTTCACTAATGCAGTATATGAATTCAGACAGCTTATTCTCAATTCGTTCATGTCATTCAAGTAGAAAGTCAAAGAAACTTGGGAAGGGTAGACAAAAACTGGCTGAATCAGTTCAACTGCCTTTACATAGTTGAAATCATGCTAGAATCAGTCAAGTTTGAAATTGAACATGCCTGTTTTTCACCCTCATATTATTTTATCTCTGAAAGTGGAAAGATTATGTCTCAACTCCTCTGATGGATGTTGGTATAATGACTATAAAATTAGGTCTTTGAAATATGCACAGGATGAAAAAGAAAAGGAAGAAATGAGGGCAAAGAGCAAAGTAATAAAGGGAAGAGAGGAGGAAGGAAGAAAGAAAGAAAAGTTCATACAATATTATTCTGGATGAGTTTTCTAATAGTAAATAAGAGTAATATTTATGAAACAATTACATGATGGATGGACAGACTCAGGTTTTTGGTGGCCTGAAAGTTACAGTATGTGGGGGCCATTTTAAAGGAAGCATGCACGAATGACAATATAAAAGGAAGGATCATAGCCCCTCAACACTATGAAGGATCATAGTGATAAGAAATCACTAGGTTAGGATGCCCTCTCACTGGGGGTTGGGCGCTTCTGACTGAAGAGCCTTGACTCTTAAGCTCCAAGGGATTCAGGTGAGTCTGTCTCTGTCTGAGGGGTAGATCCCACACTGAGCTTATTCGATCTTTTCTTCAAGCAAATGAGAGAGGAAATGGAGGCCTGGAAAAGCAGAATAAGTTGCCCAAAGTCATGCAGTTAGGAGGAGATGGAGCAAGGATGCTAACTCTTGTCCTTTGAACTTTAGATCCATTCTATCTCTATAGGTTCTGTCTGCAGATGTCATTAGTATTTGTAAGTGAATGTTACGAATGCAGCATGGAAGGAAAAAGACCATCAGATTAACAATGAAACTTTTTCTAAAGCTTGAAAATTGTGCATTTTCCTGTCTTTGAAAGTTTTCTCCCAATATTGATTCACAATCTTTTTTAAAGGATACAGTGAGACTGCATCAGATCTTGAATTATGGTGGGAATGTGTGAATGACAAAGCTTTAAAAAAAAAATATGGACCAGAAAGAGTCCAGAGGATAATGTGATAATTATGTGAGGAAGAGAGAAATGTTCATATTGAGAATAAATTAAAACTCTCAGTATTTATTATTATACTTACTATACAACATGAAAAGATAATGGGAATTCATAAGTAGCCTGTATGGATGTATGGATTTGATAGACAGGTAACTGTTTATCGCTCAACTGTAGATAAGTAGAACAGTGGGGGACATATTGATGCTTTGAAGAGATGGGTTCAGAATAAGGAAAATGAAGACTCTTCTTCTCTTTGAAGTAGTGGGAGGTAAAATAATGAAATATGTTATCCTTAGAAAGGGGTTTTAAAAATGTTTTCATTGGAGCTTTAGGAATTTCAAGACATTCCTGGACACTGCTTCGTTACCTCAGACACATCTTCACCTATATCATATATCCTAGACCCAAATATTTTAAAGAAAATAAAGAAACAAAGGCATATTGTGTTTATAGAGGAGCCCAGGGAATCATGTCCTACAGGTACATGGAAGGAAAAATAATAACATGCTGGTCTTAGAAGTTTATTGATACATGTGGAATTAACTAAAATCAAATCAACAAAAGTTTTCCTTATACAAATAAATCCCCTGACTGGGTACATATGTAATGGACTCATGGTGCTCTTAGGAAATCTATCTTCAGATCAATCAGAGTAAATGATAGTTTATGAGTCAGAAATCCTATAATGATACACATGTTTTGAGTTTAGGATTGGAACAATTGGAAACATTTCAGAAATTGATATTCTTTTTCTAATACCTTATCAAATCTGAAATTCATGTTCCAGTGCTCAGAGTTTTTTATCAACCACAATAATTCAAATAAATGTCATCATTTTATTTTTTCAAAAAAATCTGGAAGTTATATTTTGTGAGCAAAGGATAAGAAAATTTTGTTTGCTTTTAAATTTGCTTTTGGCTAAGATCAGAAGGAATAAATACTATAAAAACGAAGTTGTTGCTGGTCATAAAAAAAAAAAAAAACAGAAATGCTAATAGACAGCATGGCACATACTGCAAGTTCAACAAATGTTTATTGAATGAGTAAATGAATGAATGAATTAAATAAGCCCTACCAAGCGGGAAATGACATGAGGCCTGTCTGAAAATTCACTTAGAACTCTTAGGAACTCTGTCATGCTTAGCTTCGTGAAGACTAATTCTTGAACTCAGAAACTAAGAACATCCTACTGTGGCAAAGAATGGTTTTTAGATTGCTTTGAAGGAGACTGGGGATGCTGGAAAATTTTTTAAAGGGATTCACATAAGATTATGACTGCCTTTTAGTGTTTTGTGAGTTTGTTATTCTAAATAAAATTTCCACATACAAATACTTCTAATGTTTTCAAAAGTGACATTCACCAAAAATCCTTGAGAACACGGCAGACCATGCTGGAGATAAGTCACAGAAGAGATTTGCAAGGGGAATAAAGGTAAGATGTTAAGAAGTAGAGGCTTAACCTTGTCTAGCCAGAAACCTTATTTATATGCAAGAATGGTAAGGCCTGGGAACTTTAGGTTGGCAAAAAAATTTTCTCACTTTCATTTTTATGGGTTTTGAACACTATATACTGGTGCTCTGAAGCCTAATGGTAGTAATTAGGGATTATTGAACTGGGTCTGAGTATGATGGGTCCAGTCAAACTAGAGCTATTTCTGAAGCAATTTGAAGCCAATGTATGCTACTATATTATTAAACTATTAGTCATACACATTCATTAAACCACAGATGACTAATGAATCCAAATAATTCTGTGTGTGTGTGTGTGAGAGAGAGAGAGAGAGAGAGAGAGACATAGAGAAAAAGAGAGACAGGGAGAAAGAGATCAGGATACTAAACACTGCAAATTACGACTCTATTAGAATAATCATTGTGAATATAAATTGCTTTTTGAATTGTGGTGGGCCTGCTGAGAAATAAGTTTGGGAATGAAAGGGGCATTACTCCCACAAATACCCTAGTTCTGATATTCAAGTTTTTGATAAAGAAAAAAATTAACAGACATTATTATGAGTAAAAGCTCTGTAGAATTGTTTCAAAAAGGGTAATTATACGTTCATTTTTATAGAAAACAATGCCTTATGGATTCCACAAGCTTATAGGCAGAATGCTGTGGAGAATATAATAAGTTGCAATTATAGATTTATTGAACACAGAAAATATGTTGGAAACTGACAACTGGCAGAATTATATGAATCTTTTGCTTCAAGGTGTTACAAAATACATCGCAAGAAGAGAAAAGACCTTCACGTGGCTTAGTACGTCCATTGTCCAAGTGGAAAATGGCTTGCATTCTTCCTCTAACAAAAATTAAATTCCATTTTGAAAATGGTATTAATTGTACCAGTACATATTAGATAATTACAAAATAAGATTTTATCTTAGTAAAGTATTGAAAAGTGCCTTAGTTGAGTAATGCTAAGTACTCAGTAAGTACTAGTTGAATACATTTTAATTAATGAGTAAAATTTTCAGTTCTATCTTTTGGTTTATCATTATTCTTAGGAAGATATGTTTCAATATTAAAATGGTCCAACACATATGTATAATATATAAATATAATTAATCTTTCTGACTATCCTCTCTCTGGTGGTTGAAAGACAGAAGTTAATTATTCATGACCTTCCCTTTGATGACTGATCATAAAACACATTAAGTTGAAATGTGAAAAAGTTTTCTAACCAATATTTCCATATTAATATTATAATGTGTACTCTTAGTGTGTGTAGGGAATGAAGTGAGAAACCATGTAGATGATTAATGAAAGTGAATGGCTATTATTTTGCCCATCTTTTATTGCTTTATTTGAATTTTTAGTAATAAGTAGTAGGAATTAAATATGACTGTAGATATAGATCCTGGATACAAGTCTTTTGATTAATACATCTTTTATCCATATTTTTAATAAAGTATTCTTTGTATACTTTCTTAAAAGTATATTTTGATCAACAAGATATTAATTTTGATATTAATGTATTTTTTCTGGCATTTTTATGACTCTTTGTAAATTATATTAAGGAAAAAAATCTTGCCTACCACCAGTACAATAAAATGCTGTGCTATTCTTGTTATCAAATATTATCTTTTAAGTTAAACTTTTACCTTGAAAATTCATGTGCCATTGTAAGAAAAAATACAGAGTGACCCCTAGCCCACTACCCAGTTTTCCTTAATAGTAACATCATACAATGCTATAGCACAGCATCTCAACAAGGATATTGCTATTGACACTGTGATGATACAGAACATTTTCATCAAAACACAGATCTCTTATGTTTCACCCTTAAAGTCACACCTAACTCTCTTTCACCTGCATTCTTTCCTTAATCCTGGTCAAGCACTAATCTGTTTTCCATTTTTATAATTCTAAAATTTCAAGAATGTTATATAAATGGAATCATACAGTATACCACCTTTTAGGATGGGCTTTTTTTCCCTCAATATAATTTACTGGAGATTGTTGGGTATATCAATCATTTGCTCTTTTTCATTGCTGAGTAGTATTTCATGGTATTAATGTACTACATTTGTTTAACCATTCACCCATTAAACTTTTGGGTGAAATACATATAAAACTACTACAAATATTCATATGCAAGTTTTCATGAGAAAACAAGTTTTTATTTCCTTGTCATAAATGCCCTGAAGTATAGTTGTTGAGTCATTTGTAGTTACATGTTGATTTTTCTTAAAGAAACAGACAAACTACTTTCCAGGATGTACCATTTTGCATTCCCACTAGCAATGTATGCGTGATCCAGTTTCTCTGATCTGTGCAAGCATTTGTGTAGTGATGACTTCAAAAATACTCTTTGATGCTGCTTCAATTGCCCCGGGGGGTTCTTCTCATACAATATTTGCCCAGACCGATTCCTTCACGAGTTTTCCCTGCATTTTCTTCTAGTATTTTTATAGTTTCA
>CAUYRH010107827.1:0-32491 GCA_963574655.1 Perodicticus potto | reverse complement strand
CTTCTTTTTTTTTTCTTTTTTTTGAGACAGAGCCTCAAGCTGTCACCCTGGATAGAGTGCCGTGGCATCACAGCTCACAGCAACCTCCAAATCCTGGGCTCAAGCGAGTCTCTTGCCTCTGCCTCCCAAGTAGCTGGGACTGCAGGCGCCCGCCACACCGCCCGGCCATTTTTTTTTTTTTTTTTTTTTTGGTGGCAGCCGTCATTGTTGTTTGGCGGGCCCGGGCTGGATTCGAACCCGCCAGCTCAGGTGTACGTGGCTGGCGCCTTAGCCCGCTGAGCCACAGGCGCCGAGCCATAGTACCTTACCTTTAATTACTGTAGCTTAATAAATGGGAAGCTTTTTATTTTAAACACTAAATGTAGTGGCTTGGCGCCTGTGGCTCAACGGGCTAAGGCAACAGCCGCGTACGCCTGAGCTGGCGGGTTCGAAACCGGCCCGGACCCACCAAACAACAATGACGGCTGCAACTAAACAATGGCCAGGCGTTGTGGTGGGCGCCTGTAGTCCCAGCTACTTGGGAGGTGGAAGCAAGAGACTCGCTTGAGCCCAGGAATTGGAGGTTGCTGTGAGCTGTGATGTAATAGCACTCTATCCAGGGTGACAGCTTGAGGCTGTGTCTCAAAAAAAAAAAGAAAAGAAAAGAAACACTAAATGTAGTATTTTAATACCTGCGATACGGATGAGTGGGAGATGAGAGGGGAAATGTATGTAAATTAGTAATTCCCTGGGTATTGTAGACTGTACTGTTGAGAAGCATAGATAATGCTTTGTTGACCACCCCCCCCAATGCTATTTATTATTATTTTTTTTTTTGGTCGGGGCTGGGTTTGAACCTGACACCTCTGGCATATGGGGCCGATGCCCTACTCCTTTGAGCCACAGGCACTGCCCTATTTTTTATTGAGATATAATTCACAATCCATAAAAGTCAGCCTTTTAAAAGAATATAACTTGGTGAGTTTTGGTATATTCACAAGGTCATGCAGCCATCACCACTCCAGAACATTCTCATCACTCCAAAAAGAGACCTCATACTCAGTAACAGTCACTCTCCATTCATTCCGTGCTCCTGCCTCCTGGCAGCCACCAAGCATCTTCCTGTTCTGTGAATTTGCCTATTCTGGACATTTCATATAAATGGAATCATTCTGTATGTGGCCTTTTAATTCTTACTTATGTTAATTAAAATTGATAGATTAGCAGGGCATTCTGTAAGAGTATTACTGTGTATTTAAGAAAAATAGGACAAGCTGGGCATGGTGGTGCATGATTATAAGTCCCAGCTATCAAGGAGGCTAAAGACAAGAGGATCGATCACTTGCGCTCAGGAGTTCAAGGCACTAATGCAATATAATTGTGCCTGTTAATAGCCACTGCACTACAGCTGGGACCATTTTCTAGTACCTTAATAAATGTGAAGATGTAGTGAGACTACATTTAAAAAAAAAATTAAAAAAGGAAAACAAAAAGAAAGTAGGACAAAATGTTGGTAGAGAGAAAGGAAAAACTCACCAATATTTATTTTTGTTTTTATTGTTTAAGCATCAAATTCACATTTTATTTCTTCCCCAGTTATTAAAAAGAGTAACCATTTTTATTCTTTCGCTTCGTTACTTAATGACTAAATGTCATGTAGCAAAGCCTGTTCTAGAAGGGTAACTTGTTTGTACATTTTGAGTTTATTGTATATAGATGATTCAGATGCATGTTGCCAATAGTTGTATAAAAATGTAATGATTTGCTTCGCATCTTGGCAGAAAATGACTGAAATTACATGAAAGTATAAAGAGAATGTATTCTTTACTGAATTGTTTGTTTTTTTAGCAACCAGATTTTCCAGTTTAGTCCAGAAATTAGTCAGCAACTTAAAGTTCTTTTTAAAAGGCTACCTCGGAAAGTACCTTTAAGTCAAGATATCCAGATAAGGTTTACTAATATAGAACATTTATTTTACGTGCTAAAATGCTGTAACCCCTTTGTGTCATTTGGAGAATTGATGTTTTATTAGTATAACTGCTAAAAAGTAGTGTAGGAAAATATTTTCCCCTGTATCACAGACTTAAACTTTCAAAAGAATCAGCCTCAACCAGAATAATAGTAAACCTCTTTAAATGATTCAAAGTTTGACCAGCAGTACATCCTTTTTCATTAAAAAGGATGTAAAAAAAAATTTGTTAAGTGTCTGTGGAATTAATGTCATTATATTATGGCCTTTATGTCTTAGAAGTCCAAGTAATTAATTATCATGGGAATTTAACAAATTGTTGAAGGAAATGCCCAAAGTAATCACAAGTAATTTGCTTTTTTGTACTATTGTAGTTAAAACTTTTTGATAATCTCTTCTTCCTTTTACAATTAAAAACACACACACTGTTTTTTTTTTTTTTTTTTGTAGAGACAGAGTCTCACTCTATCGCCCTTGGTAGAGTGCGGTTTTTTTTTTTAGACAGAGTCTCACTCTGTTGCCCTGGGTAGTAGAGTGCTGTGGCATCATAGCTCACAGCAACCTCAAACTCCTGGGATAAAGCAATCAATCCTCCTGCCTCAGCCTCCTAAGGAGCTGGGACTACAGGTGCCTGCCACAATGCCCAGCTATTTTTTTTAGAGACAGGGTCTCACAATTGCTCAGGTTGGTCTTGAACTCCTGAGCTCAAGCAGTCCACCCACCTCGGCCTCCCAGAGAGCTAGGATTATAGGCATGAGCCACCATACCCGCCCTTAAATACTTTTATTGATAAGTGTAACTACCAACTGTGTGTAACACGTGCCCTTAAAAACATTTTATTCTGTTTATGAATAAAAATGGTTAAATCTTGTAATCTGATGTGAAGTTTGTTCCCTCAAAGGATAAAATAATCTAAAGATAAATGAAACAACCACTTTTGTTTGTAATTTTGTTTATATTTCATTGGCCAAAATTTTCGAGCAGGCTCCATTTTGTTTGAAGGTTGACATTGAGTTGTGTGGTCACTGTATCAGATTTGGTTAATGTTGTTTATCTATAAGGAGGGCTAGATTAGATAGTATCAATTCTAGCTGCTTATAGTTAATAAAAGATAAATGTTGTTGTTTATTTCCTTTTTGATGCAGTAGGGGTGTGGGCAGGTTCTTAGAACCAGGTGGTGGCTTTTTTCTCCCTTCTCTTCCCCATAAATCCCCAACCCCATCCCTGCCTTTTTTGTGGCAGCAGGAAAATAAAGTTAAACTGTGATTAGAAAGGACTCTTGGCTTGCAAAGGAAAACTAATAAAAATAATGTTTTCTCAGTGTGACCTGGATCCTGTCCAGAAGATAGAAATTAATTAGCTTTTGCTTCTGTTCAGACTAATAGCAGGTTGTTTTGCTGATTTTTAAAGGTGTGTGTCTGGGCTTTTGAAAAATATTTATCTCCTACTTCCAAAAAAGGATGAATAGTTTATAGTTTTGAAATAGATATAGTAAAACAAAATAACCTATCTTCCTTATTTTTATTTTATTTTATTATTATTATTATTATTTTGAGACAGAGCTTCAAGCTGTTGCCCTGGGTAGAGTCTGTAGCATCATAGCTCACAGCAACCTCTAACTCCTGGGATCAAGCAATCAATCCTCCTGCCTCAGCCTCCCAAGTAGCTGGGACTACAGGCGCCCTCCACAATACCCAGCTATTTTTTGGTTGTAGTTGTCATTGTTGTTTGGCAGACCTGGGCTGGATTGGAACACTCCAGCTCTGGTATATGTGGCTGGCGCCTTAGCTGCTTGAGCTACAGGCACCAAGCCTTCATTATTTTTAAATAAAAAACATTTGCTATTACATTACTAAATGTTAAAGAACCTTTAAATTATGAAAGCCAAAATCGACAATACAGAATTTATACCTTTTTTTTGAGACAGAGCCTCAAACTGTCACCCTGGAGAGAGTGCCATGGCATCACAGCTCACAGCAACCTCCAATTCCTGGGCTCAAGCGAGTCTCCTGCCTCCGCCTCCCAAGTAGCTGGGCCTGCAGGCGCCCGCCACAACGCCCAGCCATTTTTTTTGTTGTTGTTGCAGCCGTCATTGTTGTTTGGCGGGCCCGGGCTGGATTCGAACCCGCCAGTTCAGGTGTACGTGGCTGGTGCCTTAGCCCACTGAGCCACAGGCGCCGAGCCCCAACATCTGATATTTTTATATCCGTATTTTTTGTTTCTTCTTTCTTAGCCTTTCCTCATTGCCCTATAAGTCACATGAGGGCAGGAATCTTGTCAATTGTATCTGCTAATAGTTCCCAGAACCCATCTGAGTGTCTAACCTAGTAATTGCAAAGCATTCAATAGAACATTACTTAGAATTAATTTTTTATAAGTAAAATTAGTTTACAGGACTTTGTCCTGGGTTATAGATATGAGATTATTTAAAGGGGGTGTTGCATATAGCACAGGTTTCTAGCTCAGGAAACTGGGTAGGTGAAGACATCATCAATGAAGGGCACAAATTTAGGAAACAGGGCCAATTAGGGCTGGAGAAGTGAGAATGTGAGAAGGCAGAGCATGTGGGATATGCAGGAGCTTATGTCCAGGAGACACTTAGAAATGTGGACCTGGGCAAAGGTCTTACGTAAGGATTTAGATTTAGAAGTCTTTGGTCAAGAAGTGATAGACGGGGGCCGGGTGCGGCCACTCACGCCTGTAATCCCAGTACTTGAGAGGCCAAGGCGGTGGATCGCCTGAGCTCAGAAGTTCAAGACCAGCCTGAGCCAGAGTGAGACCCCCATCTCTGAAAATAACCAGGGATTGTGGCTGGTGCCTGTAGTCCCAGCTACTTAGGAGGCTGAGGCAAGAGGAACACTTGAGCCCAAGAGGTTGAAAGATGTTCTGTCTTGGACAACCATCCCAATCATTCTTTTACATTGCTCCACTTCATTTCATGATTAATGATTATTAACATCTGATTTTTTTTTTTTTGAGACAGATCCTCAAGCTGTCACCCTGGAGAGAGTGCCATGGCATCACAGCTCACAGCAACCTCCAATTCCTGGGCTCAAGCGAGTCTCTTGCCTCTGCCTCCTGAGTAGCTGGGACTACAGGCGCCCGCCACAACGCCTGGCCATTTTTTGGTTGCAGCCATCATTGATGTTTGGCGGGCCTTGGCTGGATTCGAACCCACCAGCTCAGGTGTACGTGGCTGGCGCCTTAGCCCATTGAGCCACAGGCACTGAGTAAATTTTAAGTAACAGAAACAGTACTATTAAACATTAACAAATAACACAGCATTTTATTTATGTACATTTACAACACCCACACATACTCAGACTTAAGCAATGTATTTTCTTTTTTTTTTTTCTTTTTTTTTTTGAGACAAAGCCTCAAGCTGTTTCCCTGGGTACAGTGCTGTGGCATCACAGCTCACAGCAACGTCCAACTCCTGGGCTCAATCACTTCTCCTGCCATGCAGCTGTCATTGTTGTTTGGTGGGCCCAGGCTGGATTCGAACCTGCCAGCTCAGGTGTATGTGGCTGGCACGTTAGCCGGTTGAGCCACAGGTGCCAAGCCAAGCAATGTATTTTCAATTTATCATTAGATGAGTTATTTATTTATAGATTATTTTATGTTGTCTGTGCATGTTCCTTGTATAATTTAATTTCACATTAATATAAAAGCATTATTATACAGTGATTTGGGCATCGCCATATTGATGGCTTTTTTAAGTATCTTAGGTTTACTATTTCATAATTAATATACATGAAATACCAAAATGGATGAGTAACTTTTACACCCAGTTTAAATTAAATTATAATAACTCCTAAGCTTTTATTCTAACATGTAAGAATTAAGATCTCAATTTTATGGCTGCTTCAAGAGGAGCAACCCAGATGCAACCCAGATGGAGTTATGTTTACTGTATGGTTGAACATAATGCTCATCGGAAGTAGAAGGAATCATTATGTGGAGTGATACTAGGTAGGGATTGTTCTTCATTCTGCTCATGCAACCATGTTGGCACACCTGTTTCTAATTCCACGACCATATAGAATTACCTCCCAACAACAGTATTGAAATAGCATCATCAGTCAAGTTTTTCAACTTGCTCAAACAAAAAAAAGTGAAATGACAAATTTTTCTTCCATGGCCAGGTTTTTGTAAGATTTTAAATGTATTTTTCAAATTTGTGCTTACCAGTTGAGCCCATTTTTTAAAGCCAGTAGTGTGAACTCCCAGTACCACACTTAGAGAATTTTAAGTAACCAACATCTGGGATAAATAAATAGTATCTGAGAGGGCATTTTTAAACTACTTGGCCTGAGTTTTGTTGACTGAGCTTCATATAGCTATTAGTGGCTATAATTCTAACCATAGTTTTAACATAACTTATAGCCTAATCTTATTCTCTGGGAAAACTGATATCCATAGAAATTAAAAAAAAAAAAGGTCAGTATGTTTTCTTAATTTATCTTTTAAAGTGGCATGTTTTGTTTTTATTTAATTTAAACTAAAATGTTACAGTCAAAACAGCATTAATACCTTTGATTTTATTTTTCCATTGACCAATAATTTATATGTATTATAGATAGACAATAAGAAAATAAATATGCAGCCCTATAACCAAAAGAGAATCATTAACTACCCCAAATAAATCATTTTTATTCATTTTTAAAAGCCCCTATAGGAATCACAGATTTGATTAAATTGCAGATAAAATAAAGTATCTCTTCACTCTGCCCAATGTCATACCCTAGAATGACAGCCATTATGCAGATATTAGCCTTGATCTTCTGACATCACTCTGTTAATAGCATTCTTACATAGTAGTTAATGGTTAACTGCTATTAAAAAAAAAAAACAGTAGAACTCCTGTGTGCTTCTCGAAGTTTAACACTAAAGATATTTGTTCAGAATTTTTATTACACCTGCAATATTTTGATGGCTAATATACTCTAGAAAATAAACTCAGATTCTTGCTCTGGAAGAAATTTCTAATGGCTGGAAAACAATAATGTCGGCAATCTTTTAAGCTACTTTTCTATCTTCAGTAGAATATTTGGTTCAAGACCTTTTAATTTATAGCAATCTCAGAACTAAAGAACTAATTTATATAAAATGAAGTCTTTGTTCTCTCCTAAGATATCTTTTACACTTTTTACTTTTCTTGCTTTTTAAAACAGATGATTATATACAGGAGAAGAAATAAATAATTTTTAGTAAATAACACTGCTTTTTTGTGTGAGGATATTTAGGTGATAGATTAGAGATTTAAAGTACATTATTTTCTGTTACTTTGAAATTTATCTTGGGTGACGGGGTCCCGATTCCCTGAACCCAGTTAACATAGTTCAATTATTTGACTGAGCTAGAAAGTTCAACAGAGGCAGCTGAAAGCAAAAATGAATGGAAACTTCAAATAAAACTGGAGCAGCATAGGCAGCGTGAATAGAAAGTAAAAGTAACTTGCACAAGTTTAAGTGTAACAAAGAGAAATTTTATTTAGGAAGAACAGAGAGAAAGTTTAGAGTGGGTGCCCCTCTGGAGGAAGCAGAGGTGAGAGAGTGACTGAGAGGTGAATGTCTGAAGAGGCATAAATACTTTTTGCCTTTGAAGTTGGTTGCAAGTCTTTCATTGGCCTAGGGCCTCCTGGCAGTATTGCCCTTTCCTGTTGGTCATTGATTGTCTCTTTCTATTGGTCACAGGTTACTAGGTTACCTCATACCCACATTCTTAATGGTCCTATAGGTTTCCTGGTTCAGCAGACCTGGTTTTCCTCCATCCTACCACGAAGCCCCTTTCTTGCTGTCCCTTCTAATTACTGAGGGAAAAATAAGGAAAATGTTACCATATTTCTCCTTTATTTTTGATAAAAGCCATATCTAAGCTTGTTTTACCTTTAAAACACTTTATTTCCCAAAATTTTTTAAATAAGTTATAAATAACTTTAAAGAGAAAATTTAATTTTCTCTTCAACATTAGATACATATATTAACATTTTAGAAATTAGATTAAAAATTAAATGACAGACAATCATCAGATAATGTGCATTAAGTATGAAAACTATCTTTATACTGGTCAATTTTCGTGGCCAGATTATGAGAGTGGCAAGATAATTTTTGATTTATGGTCTGACTAGAGTATAAAGTTGATGAGGAGAAGTAACAGAAAACAGGGTGGGCAAGATCGCTCTCAGACCCTGAAGAGCTGTGCATGCCAGGAGCTTTGGGCTCTGTTCTCTGGGAAAAAAGGAAATCGTAAATATTGATTTAAAAGAAATTGACACAAGAAGATGAACTTGGGATGTGATAGCCTGGTCAGGAGGAGGCTATCACAGTGACTCCAAGGAGAGGGCATGAGCTCTGAAGTTAAGTACGGACATTGAGTGTTTCCAAGCAATCCTGGTTTCCAGGATGTGGGAATTGTCGGACTGAGGGAAGCTCTGGAAGAGAAGAAAGAAATCTTGGCATGATGTATTAACTAAAATATGAAACACTAATGATAAAACAGGTGTTTTGTTTTTTTTTATTTTTATTATTTTTTCTAAGAAAACTTAGTTTATTGAAATATGACTGTAATACAGAAAAGATGGCTAATGCACTAATTAAAATGTTTGCAAGGGCTGAGAGAAAAGTTTAGTATCAAAATGCTAAATTTCAGATAACTGCACAATAGAAAATTCAGGCAGGAGCCTCAGGGGAAGCCGGAGACTGAGGTAAGGATTTGGGAGCGACCATTATACTGGTAATAATGGATTCCAGACCTGCCGTGGAGTCTCCAGGTAAACAATGCAACTGTCTTACTAAAAGACAGTGTTGTGTTAAGGAGTGGGTGAGGGAAATAACTCTCACAAATTTATTTTCTTACTTAACCGAGCCCAGTTGCAAAGCATGAGACAGTTTCAAAGATGTGATGTTCCGAGTTGTTTTAAATGTTGACTTTAAAAAAAATGGAAAAAAAAATCAGAAAAGGAAAAATAATATATTATTAGGAAAAATTACTTCTTATCTCTAAAATCTAGTAAGACTTCATTTAAAGATGCCAATTTATTATTGCTTTGCTAACATTGGAGATTTTTCTGAGGTGGAAACTACTGTGACACCTATGTAACACCAGTGGACAAATGATTTACTAAATATGTCTACAATCATAGTTTTTGCACTTCTAAGAAATATTTGTTTAAAATTTTCATTTGGGTTATAACTCCAAATTGAATGGTAGCAGACTATAGAAAATTAATTTATGTTTTAAATGCAAATTTTTCTGGTCAATAACTAAATGGCAAAGTATTGCATTTAAACCTGCAGTTTAAAATACGAGGCCTCTGTTTGTACTTTTAATAGTCAAGCCACATGTCAATCAGGACAATTTTAGAATACATGGATGACTTTGCCCTAGAGTTGGTCACTTCTTGCCAACCAGGTATCTATACACATTGATTGGGAATTTTTACTCATGTTTGCATTTTATATTTTTTTAAGCCTAAAATCTTTGGGTTTTTTCCAAAGTAATGCATTCTAAAATAATTTATTAATATTATTTTTGACCCGCATATCATAATTGTACAAATTTATAGGGTAAAACATCAAGTTTTGATGTATAGAAATACAATGTGAAATGATTAAATGAAACTAATTAACATATCCATCACCTCACCTATCATTTCTATGGTGAGACATGTGAAATGTACTATTTTAGTTGTTTTGAAATACACATTATTATTGACTATACTCACCCTTCTGTTCAATGGATCACAAAATCTATTCCTTCAATCTATGTGAAACCTTGTACCCTTTGATCAGCAACTCCCCATCCCGTCCCTCCCTTTGCTACCTCCATTCTAGTCCTCACTCTCTGGGTTCAACTTTCTTATATTCCACATAAAAATGAAATCAAATCTTTATTGTTTATGAAGTCATGTGAGTGTGTGTGCAAATATTGCTACAGAGAGAATGTGTTTTAAACCTGTTCTTTGAAGAGTTTGATAACTCTCCGATATAGCTATCCTGCAATAATATAGTTTTCTCAAATGAGAAAAAAAATTAATCTGGCTTCTCTGTGATTTCAAAGCCTGTCATTATGTTACTTGGATGGAGTCAAAACATGGCTTTCCTTATTATCTGTCTTGGTGGGTTTGGAGCATCTTTGTAAAGAACAAAAGTTCTACATTGGCATTTAATCCTTTGTATGGCCAGCAAGTGCAGGATGCTAGAATTTTAACGTATGAAATGCTCCTAACTGCAAGAAAGAGATTACTTTCTGAGTGTTATAAATGTGGCTGTGTGTGTTTTTTGTTGATACCATCAAAAAAATCACCTCTCAATGTCTCAAACAATAATTAAATTCACTTAGCGGCAGACAGTTTTTCTTGGTGGGAAAAGACTTTAAATGGGAGACAGAGTTCTCTTCGATTTTTTACGAATTTCCCTGGAAACTCAGCAATGTACTTAGTTCTGGAATATTTGCTCTCGAATGAAACAAAAGAGGCTTTAAAAAGTAGAGATGTTGTGCCGTAGTTGTATGTGAAGTAAATTGCACTTCCTTGCCCCATCTCTAAAGGAGAAGTTTAGAGCAGTAACGTAAAGAAAAATGTTTTGTCATATTGACTACAAAGAACATTCTTGAGCAGGTGAAATCCAGGCCATTTGAGGCCAGCATTATCCACATGTTGACTGTTTTGAAGTTGGCTTATTATTGGGGAATTAATTCAAGGTTCTTTACCTTAAAACAATGGAGCATGAATTCTGTGCCCTGGCAACATCACTTGATGCTCTCAAAATTTACTTCAGTATGACTATGAAGGTGTCTTGCAAACTTCTAATTACTATAAAAATATAAGGTCAAATGCAAATAGACAACAAGGTATGTGGATCACTGAATCCAGCGGTAAATGTTATGAGAGTTTTCTGATCATCTTTATAGGAAAATAAAAGATAACGCATATTCATTAGATGGTAGAGGCTATAAAGTCAAATAAATAGAATTCTTCAGACATGTAGTAGTGAAGTTAATGTAACATTTAATGTGCTGTTTTTATTAAAACTTTCAAAAGTTGAGACAAATCAATCAAATTTCATTTCTACAAAACATGTCTATCAAAGGTACTCCAGTAAATGATTCCTTAGGCATCTGTGGTATTTTGTTAACAATTCAGTCTTTTTTGCCCAGGTACCAGATCAGGTTCAGCAAACTCAAATTTGTCTCTGTTCAGTTTCTGAAGACAGAGAATGTAACAGTACAAATAGTCCTCTCAAACAGTGTGTCAATTACAGGTCATCTCTCTTCTTCTAAGCCCTTCCCAATTTTGGCCTTCATCCATAAGTAATCATCCATCCTCTTATACAAGTAAGCCTTTTTTTTTGATATGTGAAATGCATATTTATATGCAACAGGATATATTTATTGCTAACACCATAGTATAATTATAGAAGTCGCCCTGAGTGTTTCTTTAATTTGTTTTTTTTTTTAATTAAATCTAAATCAAAACAACTCTGATCTAGGGTACTGTTTGTGGTCAATCATTTGACCACATGGTCAAATCATGATTTGGTCAATCATGGTCACATATTCTTTTAAAATTAAAATATTTTGAAATAGGTCTAATGAAAGGTAGGATAGAATTTTTTCTGCTTTCTGGTAAATAAAATATATTCATTATCTCAATATGAAGCCATGTAGCATATTAAAATTACCCTCTTTAGGCTCAGTGCCCATAGCACAGTGGTTACGGTGCCAGCCACATACACCAACGGTGGTGGGTTCGAACGTGGCCTGGGCCAGCTAAACAACAGTGACAACTGCAACAAAAATTAGCGGGGTGTTGTGGTGGGAGCGTGTAGTCCTAGCTACTTGGGAGGCTGAGGCAAGAGAATCGCTTAAGCCCAAGAGTTTGAGGTTGCTGTGAGCTGTGATGCCACAGTACTCTACTGAGGACAACATAGTGAGACTATGTCTCAAAAAAATAAAATGAAATAAAATTATCCTCTTTGAACAATCTTCACAGCAACCCAGGAGGCAAGCTGTCATCTGTGAGAACTTTAGTAACTGATGAGTATTAAAAGTTGCTTATAGGGGAAAAATATGACTTCAGGGAGATTTATTTGTTATGTCATTAACACCTATCCTTTGAAACCAAAAATAACAATCATTCAAGTTAAAAACATGAATTAATTATAATTTATATAAAACTTTTGCGCAAAAGACAGAAAAAGCTAGATTTGAGGGGAGTTTCATATACTGTATTTTTCAACAGATAGTGGACTGACAAAACATAAATAATACCAATCTGTGTTTGAATATAAATGTATCCCTACAAGGCCTGTTTTGATTATTAATGGAATCAATTATCTGGCTCCTTAGTGTAGTTACTGTGGTTTGAAGTCAAGTTAATAATGAAAGACTGGGGACATTTTTAAAAAAATCACATCTCATAATACAAATTAATTCGACCATGCAATGAATTGAAGAGAGAATATTGTGCTGGTGATGCCTCCTCCCTTTTCATTTTTCAATAAGAAACTTCTGCAAATGTATTTTGTGGTCGTTTTCCAAATGCAGAGAAATAGACACGTATGTTTCTGAAGAGCCACCATTTTTTCAGAGCTAGAAATTGAAGTTTTATCATATTGCTTAAGTTATTTCCATTCCAGGAGTGGTAGGACTCTTTGAGACCAACTCTCTCCGAAGGACCCCAAATTGCTTTGAAGTATAGAACATTCTACCATTTTATAGAGTTTCCATGATTACAAGTGTTTACATAAAAGATACTTTGCAACTCAATGGTTTGCAACTCATAGCTTTAGATGCTATGATTTTATGCGTGTAAAACAGAGCAAAGCAGAGCTGCCGGTCTGGTTGAAGAGGAAGGATACAGCAGGAAAGCAGGTCTGTGCCTTCACCCATAATCTCTGGGGGACGAGAGCCATTTCCTCCCGAAGCCTAACAGTTACATAGACACAGCTTGAAATCTGCTACTTACAGAAAATAGAAGTTGTATGCATGAAAAAAGAAGTAATCATATAAACATCACAGTTTCATCTATCAATCTTTTGGCAAGCTTTACTTAATAAGTTTAAACTGAATGAGTATGTTACATGTCTGCTCTAGTACGAAGTAATATATGTGTATATCCCGTGTCTATAATATACATTCCTGTCCTGGGAGTCCTATTTTTCCCCTGCAGGTACATCGTCTCTCCTAGATAGAAGATGGTTTTATTATGCCTTTGTGAAAAACTGATTTATAGTGTATGAGATGTAGTGATAATTGGTTTGAACATTTTCCACTCACCCTGTCATTGTAACACAAGTTCATCATAAGTACAAAAGAAAACATATATATTTTTGCCTACATATCAAATAGGAATATATTTTTAGAAAAAGTTCCTATTATCAACCATAAATTTTGTGAAAGCCCCACAATTTTTAAGGAGAACCACAATCTAAAAGCTCACCTCTGGATATTTTCTACTAGCAAAGCTTAACTGGTAAAGTTAAAAAAAAAAACTGAAACTTGTTGACATCCCAACCTAAATAATAGAACCAGAATATCAGCAAATTTGATTCTATTTAGGTCCCTTCTGTAAGGCTGTATCTCCCAGGATAAGTGTTATTCTGAGGTAATTTATACTCCCAGGATCCTACAGTTTAAATGGCAAGAGTTTATGTTACAATCAAACATTCTACTTAATTCACCAATTTAGGTCATTTCATGGTGATTCTACATATATCTCAGATGCACCATTTTTTGATTTTTTTAAAAAGGCAACACTAACAAAATAAATTTACATAAAAGTTGAACTTTTTTTGTTGTACCATGGTTTCCTTTCTTCACTTGATCTTAGCCAAAAGGCCGAGAAGCAATCATGGTTTCCTTTATCTTCTTTTCTTTTCTTATTTTCACTTCAGTTTACTTTGGTTGTTTTTAATTTTGTGTTTATTTCATAATCTTACTAGAAATAAAGTGAGAAAAGCCCATAGATCACGTGTCTAAGGTCTACAGCTGAATGTAACGGTCACCGTTGGATGGGTCTGCTGGAGTTGACTAGATTGAGGGAACGAGAGCAGAATCATAGCTGCCTGATGCTGACAGTCGCGGCTGAGATTTCAGTGTACACAAATAGAATATTTCTCAACATAGCAATAGTGTCCACAGAGCAAGCTTCTTTCATGTTCCTTCCCTTCTAGCACTTAGAGCCACAAAGAATGTATTTGAAATTTGCTTGTTTCACTAACATATACTAATCTAAGAGCGGCAAAATTCTTCTGATTGTGACAAAAACAAAAACTCCTAAGAATTCACTAGACATCTCTTTATAATTCTTTCTTGTTAAAAAAGAAAGAAGAAAAGATGAAGAATGCAGTAGGCAAGTAAAGCCATATATGTAGTATATATTTTAGGCTTCATAAACTCACAGTAGAAGGGAAATTCATTCATTCCTTTTTACTGTGGGAAATACATATAACATATTATGAATTAAAAATTGTATTTCTTTATAATGTGACATAATTAGAAAGTTCAAAGCAAATTTTATGGATACTAGTGCAACTTAAAAATGAACAAAGCAAAACAAACAGAATACTGAAAGGCCTGGCTTTATTTTCATCCCGGTCAGACCTGTTATAATGCATATAATGGAATCAGCTTGGTCAAATTTTGCTATAACCATGAAGTCAGAGAAAGAGAGAGGGAGAGAAAGAAAAGAGAAAATTGTAAAAAAAAAGATTAAAAACCTCAAAAAACCCCCCTTTTTTTTTTGAGACAGAGTCTCACTATGTTGCCCTTAGTAGAGTGCTATGGCATTACAGCTCACAGTAACCTTAAAACTGCTGGGCTCAAGCGATTCCCTTGCCTCAGCCTCCCAAGTGGGTGAGACTACAGGTGCCCGCCACAACGCCTGGCTAGTTTTTGTTGCAGTTGTCTGTTGTTTAGCAGGCGGGGGCCGGGCTTGAACCTGCCAGCCTCTGTGTATGTGGCTGGCACTGTAACCACTGTGCTACGGGCACCCAGCCTACGAACCTCAAATTTTATACGTATTTCTTTGCTTTCTTTGTAATTTCTCTTCATGTACTTTTTTAAAGCCTAACTAGTTTTTATTTTTTTAAACAAATTAAACACAAGATTTACCTTTCCAACAATTTCCAACTGTAAAGTAGAACACTGTCAATGGCATGCACATTGTTGTTCAACAGATTCCCAGGGTCCCTCCCCACAACCCGCCATGACCGAAACTCTATATCCACAGAAGGGCTCCCCACCCACCCCGCCCCCAGACCCTGGAAACCACCATCTCACTTTATGTGTCTGTACGCTTCACAACTTCAGACACTTTATAAGTAGAATCGTGAAATATTTGCTTTTTCGTTAGTGTCTTATTTCATTCAGCACAACGTCCTTAAGTTTCATTACTGCCATGGTATGTGACAGGCTTCCTTCCTTTTTCGAGCCTGAATAAGATTCGATTGTGTGTATATACTGTATTTTCTTTATCCAGTTATCTGTAATATACATTTAGGTTGCTTCCACCTCCTAGTTATTGTACATATTTCTCTTCGTGTAATTTTAAATTCACTTGAAAACTGTCAATTGTTCCACCTTCAATCTGCGGACATTGTTTTTTTGTTTTCCTTATTTTAGTTTTTTTACAAAATATTGAAAATGTGCGTGTGTGCTTACTTAATGTTCACTGTACGTATTTTCTTTTTCAATGAAGATGTAGATAAAGATTACAGTAAGAGAGTCCTGTTTAAGGTGAAATAGTTCTGTGATTTTGATAAATAATGGACTGCTATCTGTCATTGCAGGACGAGTCTGCTCCAGCTGACAAACAGTGTAAGCCAGAGGCGGCTCAGGCCACTTACTCAACATCAGCTGTTCCAGGCTCACAGGAGGTGTTGTACATCAACGGAAACGGGACCTACAGTTACCATAGTTACAGAGGGCTAGGAGGGGGACTGCTGAACCTGAATGACGCTTCCAGTAGTGGTGAGTGTTTATTATAGATGACATTTTCGTGTGAGTCCATTTGGGAGGAGTGAGAAAAAATGGATATACTGTTGTTAAAAGCAATAGTCAATGCCAATCTGTTAAAATCAAGACCATTTAGTACATAATAATTGTCTCCCTATGTGAATATCTGTCCTCTTCTGTACTGTTTTTGAAAGTAGCAGCACTATTATGCAATTGAATGATTGCTGTTTTATACTAAAAATCAAAAAAAATCTCAAGGAGACAAATAGCCAAGGATTTTGTTTGTTTGTGTGTGTTTTTTTTTTTTTTTTAACAGTGATACATTCTGCTTCCAAAGCTAAAATGTGCTGTTCACCAAGAATAAGAACACATTACATCAATGTTCAAAGAGGTTTTTTTGTTTGTTTGTTTGTTTTCTTTTGTTTGTGGTTTTTGTCCAGGGCTGGGTTTGAACCCGCCACCTCCAGCATATGGGGCAGCACCCTAACTCCTTTGAGCCACAGGCACCACCTCAGAGAGGTTTTTGATACAGAAAATTTGAGGCATCAGAAACTTTACTGCCTTTATAAGACATGACACAGTCATAACTAAGAACATACAAAATGAAACAACACACGGAAAGAACCTGGCACTCTCCAGAGAGTAGTCCGTCCAGCACAATGGCATCCTCTGTCAGCGGTGGTTTCTAGGGTCAGCTTGTACTAGCTCTTGCTAGGTAAATGTAGGAATTGCTTGAACTTGTACAACAGGCTGAATTCAAAATGAATCCGATATTTAAATGCATAATATAAAGCCATACACATCATAAGGGAAAAAATACATGCCAAACTTTTTCTATGTGGGTGGTAAGAAATACTTTCCTAACTATACTTAAAAGCAAAGTAAATAGATAAATGAAAAACTGGAAAAATTATTAGCTGCTTATACTACAAAGACTTATGAAGGTCTTCTAAAAATAAACATACTCCAAATTATATAATAAAAATGCTAGAAGAATAAACACACAATTTCCAGAAAAGGTAGAACAAGTGTCTCAGAAATATTGGTGAAGTTGTTCAACCTCATTCATTCCCAATAAGAGAAATGCAGTTTCTTCCCATCAGATTAGCAAAAACTAAAAGGCTTAACAGAATTCTTTTTTTTTTTTTTTCTGACAAGACAGTGGGTAAAAAGGAACTTTCATACAATGCTTACAGAAATGGAAAGTGTTAGAATGCAGCTTGACAATACATAGATCAATTAAATATCCATGTACCACTTGACCCAGAAATCTTTCTATTAGGAATCTATCTCAAAGACACACTGACAATGGTACAAAAAGAGATACATGCAAGACCTTTCATTGCGGTGTTATTTATAAATGCAACAAAAAATGCATTACCAGTAAAAATGTCCCTTAGTGATGGATGTTCAGTTAAATTACAGTGCGTCCAAATAAGAGAGTAGCATGCAACTATAAAAAGTACTGGGTACTATTTCTATATGCTGTTGTATAGTGATCTCCAGGTAGTGAAAGGTGCTTATAGAATGCTAATATTTATGAAAGAATTTATATAACAGAAGCATTACTAAATTATTTTTTTGAAATGTACATAAGAGTGGGAGTAGGGAGAGAACACTAGCTAGAGTGCTCTGAATATAATTGGTTTTAATAGTTTGTTTTGTAAATTTAACTTTGGAACAAAGTACATATTTACATAATTATGAAACTGTTTTTAAGAATCCCGACAATTGAAAGAAAAAAGCGCTACAAATCAACTATTTAATGGCTTTTTGGCATAGCCCCACGGAGAAGAATTTTCCCAAGTTATTTCAAAAATCACAATTTGACTCTATAAGCATTCAATCCAGTGATAAAACCTACAACTATATTCAGTAATCATATTATTATTGGGGAACTATTGTGTATTGTGATTGAAAGTAAACTCGAAATTTTGTTGGTGCATAAAATGGGATTTTCAGCAGGGGCCAAGTTACAGATACGAAATGAAGACATTTAAGCAAAAACTGTATAATTTTATATTTGAATTGGCAGTATCAGTGGGAACATACACTGTATTTTTTCTTGAAAAAATAAACCACCATTTCCTGTGTCTTCACTGAAAATAAATGCCTGAAAACAAATACTAATTGAATTTAAAATTTTGAATCGGGCTTAGTGGGCTTTTATTATGTGTGAAAATTACATTACTAGTGTGAACGAGTTTATATAGGAAGTCACTTGACTTTATAACACTGGAAATAGGCTCCAGGAGTCTTCAGGAGTGATTTTTCTGGAAGGCTGGGGCTCCTTAGTCTGCCCCCAGACTAAAGGTCCTCTAAAGACAGAATCACTGAGCTTTAGTCTGTGAAAGTTGCATCCCTCCTCCGCTGAACATTATTCCTCCAATGGAAGAGAAAAAAAGGAAGAAGCTTATTTTAGAAAGAAATTAACTTTTATGTGTATGTTTAGCTTTTAAAATGCTAGTAAGCTTTCTCAACTGTTTTTAAGTCTCCTTTTTATTTGGGTAGTAAATGAGCAGAAAGTCCAAGTCCACACTGGAAAAGGAAAACACAAACAAAAGCTAAAGAATGTTTTCATCTATAAATCTAGAAATTCTAATACTTCCTTTTTAAATATTTTATATCAGATGTAAAAACTTTATCACAAAATTTGGGGGTGTGTGTGTTCACTTGAAATTTTTTGACACAAACATTTTTGTCACCTAGATTTTAAAAAATCATTCATTTATTATTCATTTATTTAACATCAACCAACAATGACTACCACTTGTTGCATCCTCATGGTGCTTCAAAGTAGGTACATTTAAATCTATGAGGTATGCTCTGCAATTGGGGAAAAAATTATAAAATTGAATTTGCCTCCACTTCAAAAAAAAAAATGCCTAGACACCAATTCCTTTCTTTTTTATTTATTTATATATTTTTTATCCAATCAAGCTGTGTACATTAATGCAATTATGGGTACAATGTGCTGGTTTTATAGACCATTTGAAATATTTTCATCAAATTGGTTAACAAAGCCTTCACAGCATGTTCCTAGTTATTATGTTAAGACATCTATACTCTACACTTAGTAAATTTAACATGTACCCTTGTAAAATGCACCGTAGTTGTGTTCCCACCAATTAGCCTCCCTGCATTCATCCTCCTCCCTCCCCTCCCCTCCCTCTCCTTTTCCCCCTTCTTCTTGGGCTACAGTTGGGTTATACCTTTCATATGAAAGCTGTAAATTGGTATCATAGTAGAGCTGAGTACATTGGATACTTGAATGAATACTATTCCGTGAGGTTCAGAGAGGCTGAGTGCCTTGTCCAAAGTTCCTGATGTAATAAAGGGCTGGAACAGGTATTGAACACAGACTTTCTATATCAGACATTCTTCATTACTGATCAAACAATCTTAGTGTCTGTGGAATCAAGCAATAAAGTAAGCGTCGTCTCTAGTTGTCACACTAATCTGTTTTCTGTCTCCATAAATTCTTCTAATCTAAACATTTTAAATGAATGGATGAATTATACAATATGTCATCTTTTGTACCTAACCTCTTTCACTCAACATGATGATTTCTGTGTTCACCTGTGTTTAATATTTATTAGTATTTTATATTTTATTGCCAAATAATATTCAATTCTATGGATATGCTACATTTTGCTGAGCTATTCATCCATGATGGGCACTTGAGCTTTTGCAACTTTGGGGTCACTATACATAACACTGCCATAATAATTTCTGTATACGTTTGCATGTACATGTATTCAATCCCCATGGTTACATATTAGAGTGGAATTGACAGTTCATACATACAACAACTCTGTGTTGAATATTTTGAGAAAATTCCAGAATAAATATTGATATCTTTCCACTTATTTTAATCTTTTAAATTTTCCTTTAACTGTGTCTTGTAGTTACAGTATAAATTTTGCATATGAGTTGTTAATATTATTGCTAAGTATACCCCTTTATTGAAGTTATTATAAACGTAATGTTTTCCATAATTCCCTATTTAGATTATTAAATTTGATTTTATAAAAATGCAGTTGATTTTTGTATATTTATTTTGTATCCTGCAGCCTTGCTGAGCTCATTTATCCATTCTAATTAAGTGAATTCCTTGGGATTTTCTATATACAAGAAAATGTCATTTGTGAATAGAAAGAGTTTTAATCCTCCCTTTTCAGTCTAGAACCCATTTATTTTTTGCCTACCTTTTCCTGGAAAAAATCTCTAGTAAAATGTTGGGTAGAAATATTGATAGTGAATGTACTTACCTTGCTCCTGATCTATTGATAGTGAAGGTACTTACCTTGCTCCTGATCTTAGGAGGAATGCATTCAGTCTTTCACATCAAACATGATGTTTGTCATTTTTTTTTTGTTTAATAGATGTCATTTTTTAAATTGAAGAACTTAGAAAGTTCCTTTTTATCCTTTTTTTCTGTTTTTTATGACGTAAAATGTCTTGAATTTTGATGATCCTTGGTTATGTATCTATTGAGATTATAATGTGTTATGAATGATACAATGCATTGCATTAATTAATTTCTTGATGTTAAATCAATCTTGCATTCCTGGGGTAAATTCCATTGGGTCAAGGCATATAAATTTTTCATATATTTCTGTGTTCAGCTTGCTAATATTTTGCTGAAAATTTTGGTGTCCATATTCATAAGAAATATTGGCCTGTGTTTTTCTTTTCTTTTATTTTTTTAATGCTTTTGTCTTATTTCAGTGTCAGGCCAGTCCTGGCTTCATCAAGTTGGCAATTATTCCCTCATCTATTTTTTGGAAGAATTTGTAAAATTTTGATATTAATGTTTTAAATATTTGACAGATTCAGCAATGATATCATCTGGGCTTGAGCTTTCCTGTTCTGCTTGATTTTTGATGACTAACTTATTCTCTTTATTTATTACAGATCTACTTATACTGTTTCTTCTTGCATCTGTTTAGCTAGTTTGTGTATTCTAGGACTTTCCCCCTCTCATCTAAATTATCTAATTCCTGGACAAACAACTGTTCATAGGCTTTCTTCATAATCCCTTTTTATCTTTATAAGGTCAGCGGTGATGTTCCCACTTTCATTTCTTGCAATAGTATTATAATTTGAGTGTTCTCCCTTTGCTGATTGGTCAATCAGGCTTTTGTTACTTTTGTTGAGCTTTCAAAGAGTAAGATTTGGTTTTCTTTCTTTTTGATTCTCCAACTCACTCATTTCTGCTGCACCTATATTTTTATTTTCCTTATATTAGTTATAGTTTACCCTTATTTTTCAGTGTTTTCAACTGGAAAGTTAGATAACAGCTGGTCTTTTGTATCTACAGGTTCTACAATGGCAAAGTTTAACCAATCACAGATCACAATTATGCAAAAAAGAATTTAGAAAACGACCAAAACTAAAATAAAAATGCAGTATAACAAGTACTTTCAAAACCTTTACCTTAAGTATTACAAGCAATCCAGAGGGGATTTAAAGTATATGGGAGGATGTACATAGGGTACATGCAAATACTGTGTCATTTTTATATAAGAGATTTGACCATCTGCTGATTTGGATAACTGTAGAGGGTCCTAGAATGAATCTACCACAAATACTGAATTTGGATGTTTGTTTTCTCTTTAAATATCAAATTTTACAGGTATCAATTTCCTTTAAATCACTGCTTTATATGCATCCCATAAGTGTTGTTGTTGTTTTTATTTTTATCCATTTCAAAGCATTTATTTCTTCACTGACCCATTTAGAAGAATGTTGTTTAATTTCTACATATTTGTGAATTTCTTAAATTTCTTACTATTATTGATTTATAATTTGATTGTATAATTTCAATCATTTTAGTTTATTGAAGCTTGTTTTAAGCTGGATGGTAACCTAGATTATGATATATTTTTTTTAAATGCCCTGTGCACACTAGGACATATTCTGCTCTTGGTAGCAGGGCAGTTTATAAATGTGTATTAGGTCTCATTTGTTTATAGTGCTGTGCAATTTTTATATAATCTTGTTGATTTTCTACCTAGCTTTTTATATTCATTATTGAAAGAAGAGTATTGAGGCCTCCAAGTAATTGTGTTGAATTGCCCTTTTTAATTCCAACAGTTTATTTATTTATTTTGCTTCATTTTAGGGCTCTGTTAATTTAGTATCTACATATTATCTTGATGGATTGACTCTTTTTACTACTGTAAAATGTTCCTCTTTATCTCTAGTAACTTTTTGGTTTTGAAATCCATTTTGACCAATATTAGTTATTGTGATAATATCATACAGACAAGACTAACTTGGCTTGTGGTTGTGGTGGTCATGCTGAAAATGAAGAGAAGTAGAGAAATCTTTGAACATACAGGCAAGATAGTTAAGAGAGGAACAAATGGAGTATTTCTCATCTCTTTTCCTCTACAACCAAAACTAATTTTATCTTTCAAATAAAATTTTAAAACAACATACAACAGAAGACTATTCTTTCATAAAAGATTAAATATATTTTGGGGCCCAATGCAAAGTGAAATTACCAAGCCTCTTGTTTAAAATTGAGAATTTCAATACATTGGCTGCAGAGCATTAACCTAAGCATGTAATTTTTCAAAGCACAGGGTACTTTCAGACTACAAATGTTTCATTACCGATTTTGCTTCTTTGATTTACTTAGCAAATCAAAAAGAAGTGTTGTGTTTTTTGTTGTTTTTTTTTTTGAAGATGGCAGAGAGCTACTGATGATAATAGAGATAATGTAATGCAAAGAAGGAAAAGGATGAAGACACAGGTGAGATCATGTTGAGTGAGTTTTTTGAGAAAGGAACACTTTAGGTCAGCTACCGATCATAGGTAAAAATTGAGAGGGAATCTAAAGGAAAATTTTGGTTATGCATTATTAATGAGCAGGACTCCCAAAATCTTTCTCGATCTTCAGCCCATACTCTGCAGAGGAACCAAAACAATCTTTTAGTAACGGTAAATCACCAACTAAAACCTTTCTGTGGGCTTTCAGTGTTCTTAGGGAAATAGCATTAGGCAGCCAACCCATGTGAAGTTGTCTTTGACCTGATCCCTGATCTCATTTAATGCTCATTCTTTAATCCCAGAACTCCAAATCTAGATCAGGTGTAGTCATACACTCTGATAGCATCCTGAGTTTGTCCTTGGAAGCATGTACCAGAGCACATACAGGCATGTGCACTCACATCCATACACATAATTATATCACAGTGGCATCTATTCCTCAAATATATTGTTCAGTGGCATTCAAAAGTCACCTAAGAAAAATGGTATAAATACCACATGTACAGTCATACTAGTGGTTCTAAAATAGGTTTAATAAATGTAACATTGCAGTGTGGATACTGTGTTACTCTGTTGAGGCCCACCTTGTGTCTAAGCCTGTCCTCAAAAACTTCCCCATCATAAAATAATGGCACACTACCTGGGTGAAGGGTTGAAGTACAATTTAGGCTTTTATCTAACAAATGCAAATGATGTAAACCAATCATTTGTACCCATACCTTAATCTGAGAAAAAAAAACTTTACTATCATAAAATGGTAGAGCCTAAAGGGACTTAAGAAATCATACGATAGCAACCTTTTAATTTTATAAAGACAGAAAGAAAGAAACAGCCTTAAAAAGTTAGGTGACTTGCCCAAGGTCACAGATATTGATTTTTGAGGTATTTAATACTTCCTTTGGGTGCTGTTTGATGAGATAAAGATCTTTTAAGAACATCGAAAACAACTTCAAACAGTTCAGACTCTCTGTATACTGCTGAGAGGAAACAGAAATAGCAGACTCACCAATACAACATGAAGAAAATTAGAATGAGGTGACTTTCTTAGAGCAATGGCTTTGGGCTTAGTGTAAATGATTTAACAAGAACAACAAACAACAAAGGACTACTTTTGGCAAATAATAGCATTAAATCAAAGAGAATTTGTCTAGTGAACATCTGAAAAAATATTTTAGCATTGGTAATGGTAGCAAGGGAAATGGTGTAATTCCTTGTTATAAAGGTGCTCTAACCTTTTCTTTCTCCAAAAATGCATACTAACTGTAACTGTCTACTGGTACTATCTTCTGCTATTTGGGTTTTGTTTAGTTTTTCTTTGCTTTAATCACAGAAAGGCAGCTACACTGATTAAACCTACAAAGCCCTTTATTGAAGGCCTTTCTTTATAAATTCTGGGAACCACACATGTTTTAACTTTTGAAAATGGTATTATCATACTATTATTTCTTCATCAAAATGCAGAAATGATATCAAAATAGTCATTCCCTGTAACATGTTTGAAGCTATAGTGAAAGAAACCACATGCATATGCATAAATCTTGAGATGCAAAAAGACACAACAGAAGATGAGCATTGTATCAGATGCCAACCTCATATCTGATGGTTAGCAACTCCAGCTAATCTAAGTTGGAGAATTCTTGATTTGGGGATTTGTAGGGATCTGAAAAGTATGGAGGGGAGTAGCAACTTCCAAGAGATCAAGTTGAATTAACTATATAGGTGACTTAATTTACTAAGCAGATGAAGACATTGAAGTTTCAAACTGAAAAAACACGGAAGTACCATACCTGTTGGCAGCATAATCAGGGGAGCAAAGATTGTTTCCAGAACCTTAAAAACTAATATTGTAATAACAACACGAACCCTGAAGATTGTACTATGTTCAAGAATGTAAAGCCAGAAGAATAAAAATGGGTACCTTAGCAGCATTTGAATTCAACATAAATATTTTAGTATTCCCATGTTCATATCACTGTCATATTAAGAGAAGCAAAAGTGGATAAGGCAGAATCAATTACCTCTTGAAACTCATAGATAAAAATGATAGTCTTCCTCTTGTCTAAACATCAAAATCCTGCATACATGACTAATACTTACTCTGCCGTGAAACTTTATGTCATCTTCCTTCCATTCATTGGAAGATGAACTCCTCCCCTGTATTTATCTTTATTCTAGTACTTATGTCATTGAATTTTGACTGTATTTTCCAATATTTTTCCTTAGACAGATGTGTACTCCTAGAAAGCAGAAATTTTATTTTGTTCACTATGACATCTCTCTGAATAATGCAGACACATAGGAAGTGCTCATAATATTTCCTCAATAAATGAATAAATTGTTGAAAATAGAAGACTTGATACAAAAAGCCAAAAAATACCGAGGCAATTAAATATTTGGATGACAGGAACAAAGGGTTTATCTTAGAAGGAGCAAAGGAATCAGAGACAAGAAGAAAGATTTAACTAAATTTGGGGATTCTGCTGGTAAAAGAGGAAGGCTCCATTCATCTATGGGTTTTTAGCGATTATAGAATTTTATAAACTCTTGCTTAATTTTAAACATAAAATCAATAGAAAAAGCTTTCCCATGTTGGAGGCTTCAAAACAAGAAAGATTCTGTCTATTAATGGTGCCAGGGTACCCTTCAAATCCTTCATTAGCCAACCTCCATTTGTTTAGAGCTGGCAAGGGTCTGTACCCAACAATCCAAGTTTTCAAGTTGGAGTATTATCAAAATGACAGCAGTTACAATTTGTATAAAGAATTTATTCAAATTATCAAACTGAAAAGAGAAGCAAGCAAGCAGCCAATCCTTCTGTTATTATCACATCCATTTACATAGGACTTTGGACTGCTTTCTTTCTGTCAGGAAGTTCACATTGAGCTGTCTAAAGAGGGCAATTGGGTTCACTGCAGTGATTCACTGGATCTCTTGAGTCTAAATTATATGCATAATGCATAAGTTAACTACTGATGTTTCCTCTCCACAAACTCCATGGGTACACTTTGCAATTTGTTTTTCAACTCTGATATAAACTGGGCTGATATACAGACCCAAATCCAACAAGATTAAATTGTAGTAATGATGACATAATAACTAACATTTGTATGGCAATTTCTACTTGCCCAACTCTTTACCTCCATTATTTTCCCTGCTCTTCACTAATACTGAGGATTATCAGCTTTAGCGTGTCTTTAACTCAATGCCTTTAATTATGAGTCTAAGGAAAGTTGGCCATCAGATTCACCATCACAATAAAACTAGTTCACAGGGGGTTTGACTTACTTGGTATGTTGATAGTGCCAGGCATTAACATTATGAGATCTCTCTTTTCATTTGAAGCCAATGGAACACTTTTATTCATTCACTATCTTCACTTTCACCTCCCATTGACTCTTCAGTACCACCATCTTCTCCCCACCATTTTGCTGAAACTGGTCTGGTTTAGTTTATCAGCGACTCCACTGATACTAAATGAAAGAAGGTTTTTGCCCTTTATTTTATCAAATGCCTTGGGCATATCTGAATCTGTTGGCAATTCGAACCTTGAAACACCCACCCTCTGGGTCCCCATGAAACTCACTCTCAGGACTCCTTGTCCTCAGATCATCCTTCTGCTGCCTTTGCAGTCTCATCTCTTGTACTCACGCCATTCCATGCTGAGATTTCACCAGAATCTCATACTTGCCCTGTAATGGTCTTGTTCTGAGCACTATCCAGGAGAAAGTCTCCTAGCTTTTATGGTTTCAACTGTGAAAATACTCCTAAATCTGCATAATTACCCCCCTTATTTCCCCCAAGTTTCAGATTTTATATCCAGTTGTCTACCAGATAGCTTGATCCAGACATCTAGAGAAACCTGATATTTAATTATTTAAAAATGAAATTTTCATCTTCACACATCTATTGCCTTTCTCTGGTGCTATCTCATGCTGAAGATCCTCCCTGAACCTGACTCCCATCAGTTATTATGTTTGCTTTGGTATATTTTCTGGTTGACTCCCTCATTCCCTGGCTCAATTGTCTTCCTATATGTTCCCATATAATCCGAGGGTATCTCTTATTATATAACCTGCCTATTATGTGCATTTTTCTATACTAAATTATATACAAGGTGACATTTTTGTAAACTGTCTTGTCATCAATGTCAGTAGGTGACTGGCTTCTGTTATTGTTCAGTGAATATCAAATAGATACATGAATAAAATAACTAAGGGAAAGAAATCATTCAAATAAAATATTGTGCCTGTTAAGAGATCTTAACTAAGTTCAACTGAGCCTGGAAATAATCAGTTAAAGTTAAGGATGCCTTTTTAGAGCACAATACAGAAGTTACCTCTAGAATATTCATTTCAAAATTTTACAAAGAGGTGGAAAATATAGAGAGAATATTTTGCAAATATTTTGTAAAACTTTGTAAATAAAGGTACATGTAACTACAATTTCCCATTTTCCCTGTTTATGGTGACATATGGTGTGATTTGGGGGACACTCTATATTGTAGGAAGGGACACGTTTCATGTTAAACATTTCAGAGAAATATTTTAAAATACACAAATTCTGCCTTAATATATATTCAAGTTGAGCCCCTGATTCAGGAAAGAATATTTACCATAGTTATCCAGGGACCTAGAAAAGTGGACTGACTTTTCCCCTTTACCTTATTCTGTTAATAACTTGCTCTGATTTGCCAGCCACATGCAAAGTAGCATAAATGTGTAGGGCAGGAACCATTGTCATCCTGCTCCTGGAGACCAGCTGGGCATTTCTGCTGTAGAAAAAAATACGTAAGATCTTTCATGAAAAAAAAAATATATGAATGGCTATTTTATAGAGTAAAGCAGTATTTTTCAACCTTTTTTTTAAATTAAATCTCAGGGCACACTTGAATCTATAGGTAAACTTCCATGACACTTAAATTATGATGATCAAAAGAAAAGAGTAAAAAAAATAATGTATTTACTGTGCTTTCAACTTCTTTCAAAAATAATATAATTAGTTATCTTCAAAAATTTCTGTGGCACACCTAAGATACTCTCAGGGCACGTCAGTTGAAAATCACTGGAGTGAGACCTAAAAGTAATTCAAAGAAAACAAGAAACCCCCTCTGGTGAATTCCTATGCCCTTTACACAATGGGAAGATTGCCTCCTAGTGACATATTGTATGAAGACAGATGATTGTGGTATCTAATCAAAGTCAGCATAATTGAGATTATGCAGTTACTGTATCCCAGTGGAGTTTCAGTTAAACCTGAGCTGTCAAAACACATTCTAAGGCACATCATGAAATTTTGTTTATAAAATAATAGATTGGATTTAGCTATTTTCCATCTTAGTGTCCAGTTTGTTGCAGCTCTCTCATCATGCATGCTCCTGGGATGATCTGAAAATTGAGGTATTTTCCTACTTAAACCTTACGCCCTTATATCCTCACTTTGATTGTTTTCTCTTTCTTTCAAAGATAATTTTATCTAGTCTGCTATCCAAAATGATAGCCACAAGCTACATGCGACTACTGGAATTAAAATTAACTAAAACGAAATGCAACTCAAAGTTCAGTTCTTCCATCACACTGTGACCCATTTCAGGTGATCAACAGCCAAAGTAGGGAGTGACCACACTATGGAACAGCGTGGAGAAATATTTCTGTCATTACAGAAATTTCCATTAGCTACCACTCATTCTAGACTCTAGTCTGACCTTATTCATACTTACAGTGGCCTTTGGGTAGTTTTATTACTGCAGAAAACCTTTTCTACATTTATTCCATCAGTTGTCTTGAATTTAACCAGTTATTTATCCTTTACTCCTCAATGAAATAAAGAATCAGTGAATTTTAATGGAAACTTAAATGATAATTCTTAAGTAATAATGCCTTTAATTCAAGCTGCCTGGCTTTTAAATAACTCTGTTATTTTAAGACTATATCAGTCATAACATAAGTATTGAAAACCTCTTTGGCATAGCCTAGGATTACTTTAAAACTAAAACAAATTTTAAAATAATTTAATTATGACAGATTTTGAAATTGGGTGTTGTTTAAAGATAGCAAGCCCAAACTCAATATATATAAAATGTGACCGCAGTTTTGAGGTAGTTCACTCTTTGTTTCCAGCTTTTGCACAGATAGTATGATAATAGCCTAGAATTTTGATTGAGATTGTGAATTGATAATACAAATATGTATTGAGATATAGAGAAATCAAAAGAGATAATGCTTATTTGCAAATTTTCATGATTGAAAATTATGTTGACTATTTTTTCCCCTTTGTAAAAAAAAATTCAGATTGCTATAAAGGTAAAAACAATCCGATTACACTGTTTGCATTTGTTAGGTAAAGTCCAAATTGTAGTTAGCCCTTCACCCAGGAGGTGTGCCATGTGTACCCCCACATTATGCCCGTTACACGGTAGCACAGTAAGCCCACTTTCTCTTCACTTCCCCCCTCCCTCCTCCCCTCCCCCTCTCCTGTTTTCTCTCCTCCTCCTCTCTCCCCCCTCCCTCCTCTCCCTCTTCCCCTTTCCACCCTCAGTTTGAATGTAGTTGTGTTTTTCTCTCATGTGGGAGTATAGCTGTTCATCTGTTGGTTTCATATTAGTATTGAGTACGTTGAATACTTGATTTTCTATTCTCATGACACTTTACTTAAGAGGATGTTCTCAAATCCATGCAGGTAAATACAAAAGTTGTAAAGTCTCCACCTTTTTATGGCTGAATAGTATTCCATGGTATACATACATATACCACAGTTTATCCATTCATGGGTTGATGGGCACTTGCATTAAATTCCACATCTTGGCAGTTGTGAATTGAGCTGCAATAAACATTCTAGTGTGAATGTTCTTATGGCAAAATGATTTGTTTTTTCTTCTTGGTAGCAATGGGATTGTGGGGTCAAATTAAAGGTCTACTTATAGCTCTTTGAGCATTCTCCATACTTCTCTCCAAAGAGGTTGAGGTAGTTTGCACCCAGCAACAGTATAAAAGTTTTCAAGTGTTCCACTTCTCTCTACCACCACCCCAACATCTGCAGCTTTGCAACTTTGTGATTTGGGCTGTTCTTTCTGTTCTTAAGTGATATCTCAAGGTGGCGTTGATTTGCATTTCTCTGATAATTAGGAAAGATGAGCATTTTTTTCATGTGTTTGTAGTCCATTCGTCTGTCTTCAGAGAAAGTTCTGTTAGTTATTTGCTATGAAATGGAAAGGAAAACTATGTGAAGTATCTGTAAAATAAAACAAAGCATCTTTCAGTTTATCTAGCTAAGCCCTTAAATCTTTCACTGCATTCCTGTAGGTCAGAGAGCCTCCAAGAAAGGCTCTGAAATGGGAGCTGTGTGACCCTGTGTTCTCCCTGGACTGCCCAGCACTAGTTAACTGGTGTTATGATGCAATATGGAGCAGGCTTTTCTGGCAACAGCTGTCTAGTCTGTTCTCTGACTGTACAGAAAAATGGACCTTTACATACTGTTAAGCACCTTTTGGGAATTTTGCGTTATGCCTACTTGTTGAGGAAACAAATGAAAAGAAGACTCTGTTAGTATTCTGGGACCTTCCTTCTTGAGCCTACTGAACCATTCAGGGCCTTTCTAGGTGACATGAGCTTATTAAGGGGAAGCTTAGGTTATTTTCTTTATACAGACTCCTTTGAGTTTTGACACATCCTCTGAGATTCTTTCTGAACAAATGAGTTAAATTTTACTGGCCTCACCAGCCTTCTGCCACTCGGGAAGGAGCTCTCCCGGCGAGTTGAGATTGTTCTGCTTTTGCAGAAGTCAGAAATCTTACACTCTACATGGAAATTGAACTAACCATATTCCCCTTTCCCTTCTTAGGTCCTAATGGACCTTCCAGAAATAGGCACAAGGTTGCTTGCCTATCCCTACTAGAGATCTTGGGTCTATCTTTCTGAATCATCCCAAGAAGGTAATAACTCTAGATGTGTCTTGTGTGTTGTTTCTCTTAGGTTAAAACTTTCAAATTTCAAGTATTACAATTTGAGAATATTTCCTTTTGTGATTTCAAGGCACAAGGTAATTTTTAAATGTCATTTGGCTCTTGACTAACATACAGAAGTTTTCCTGAAAGCCCTCCTTCCATCCATGCAAAATTGGTGGAACTCGTGGAAGTATGTGCATTTGAATGTGAGTTCACATAGTGCAAATATGGCTTGCTGAGTTGCTATTTTGTCTCCTCACTCAGTTTTAGAATTAACAAATTATTGCAAAATGAAATATGTGCTGAAGAAAGCCCTGGCTGATATCTAAATGGCCATAGGAAGAAACAAATTATTTTTGATAATTTAAATCCACTAAGAATATAATCCTCTTGAGTTCTCTGAATAGATATAAAAGTAATTTATGTACTCATATCAATTAAAAATTTTTTTCCGGTTACTATTTCTGGCAATATAAGTCACTGCCTCTGTAGTGTCCATGGGATAATATTATAGGGATGATTATTTTTTGTCACACTTAGTTTCCTAAAACATATGTATGAGCACAGTTTATCCATAAGAGTGAGGAAGGTCTTACTACGCTTATTTTCACTGTGTTCTTTCACAGCAGACATATAATTTGTACATGTGTAATATATTCGCTTCTTCCATATTCCCATCCTCTATGGGCCATTCTTCTCCCACCTTTCAGTTCAGCTATAGTTCGTTCTTGTGATTTTTTGTGTTAATTGTAAAATGTTAATTTGCTTTTTGTCAAACATATGGCATGTCATCATTAACTATAATCATCATGATCTACAATCAATTTTTTGAACTAATTCCTCCTATCAAACTGTGTGTGTTCTTTGGCCAACATCTTCCCAACCTTTCCTCCTTCCACCCACCCAGCCTCCAGTGATCACCATTTTACTGTTTAATATTTTTATGAGGTCAACATTTTTAGATTCCAAGTATGAGTGAGATTATGCGGTATTTGTCTTTTGTGCCTGACTAATTTCACTTAACATAGTATCTTTCTTGAAAAATGCTCAGAGATTGTGTTCAGTGTTCTTACCACAGAAATGATAACTAGGTGAGGTAATGCATTTATTGATTAGCTAGATTTAAACATTTTACAAAGTATGTGTATCTAAAAATGTCACATTTTACAAGATAATTATATACAATTTATATGTTGATTAAAATATGAATAAATGAATTTGAAAAAAAAATCAATTTCCATTCTAATCTACTGAAAAAGGTGAGAAGTGAAAAGGACAATAACCTTAATGGAAATCCATCCATCATGTCGTCCTCACATACAAGAAAATATTTTTTCTGGGTTCACAAAAATGATTGTGCTTAACTTATACATCTTTTGATGTTTGATGAAGCAGTGTAAATACTTGATACAAAATCATTGAAAGAAGGCAGGCACATGTACTAAATCTCCAAATACTGCTTCTTAAATTTTATGCTTCTCAAATCTTTGTTATTACTTCATGGTTTATGTAGTAATGGGATAAAAGAAGCTCTTTTGGCATAAGTATTCTATATTTCACATGATTCGTGGTTTCCCTCAGAGTTTGGGGTAATTATAAATTGAATATGGATATTCTCTTTAAACATGCACGGTAGCCCTGCTTGCTAACTTATGCTCCAGTTTTATAATTAATTTAATTTAGTCTAATATTTACTAGACTTCTGTTACCTATTCTTTTAGAAAGTTAGTGTTTGTTTTTCACTTCTCTTTTTTTTTTCCCGAGTAGAAAATTCTTTACTAGTTAAAATATAAATTTAAGTAAGAAATTCATTTCTTAGAAAAAAGTATGTTACAACTCATGTGTTCCAAAGTGTAGAGGATAAA